>OY769910.1:20479872-20582372 GCA_963669185.1 Dyspetes luteomarginatus | reverse complement strand
TATATGTATATAAATATATATATATATATGTATATATTTATATATATATATATTTATTTATATAAATATATATATATATATTTATATATATATATAAATAAATAAATATATATGTATATATATATGCGATCTGGATATATGCGATTATAACATACCCTGAGTTATTTTCATATCTATTATGAATTCACCCCCTAGTCCAAATGAGAATTTTATGAAATAATCAACGAGATTATCCCCAATTTATTATTATACGAGTTTTTTTTTTTACAGCGGTAAAAAAAAAATGTATTGAAAATTCTAAACGAGCCATTGCTCAAAGTATTCTCGCCATATCATATAAATAAATATTTAAATCCGAGTCTCCAACACTATTGGAAAAGTTCCTCATTTATTCAGAATGGAGGAAATATTTAAAAAAATAATAATAAATAACTAAAGCATCCTCTAATGTATGCATATGATGACGTAAAAGTTTGAAGTTAAAAACAAAAAATCTAATCATCGAAAACAAATTTCAAACGAACCGAAAAAACTCGAAAACTCGAGTCACTTGATTCGAATTTCGAAGTGAATTAATTATTATAATTCGATTCGATTCGAACGATATTAGCAGCATATGCCAGTGAGGTTTTTGCAAGAATCAAT
The DNA here is from genome assembly GCA_963669185.1 of Dyspetes luteomarginatus. Taxonomy (NCBI): domain Eukaryota; kingdom Metazoa; phylum Arthropoda; class Insecta; order Hymenoptera; family Ichneumonidae; genus Dyspetes; species Dyspetes luteomarginatus. Next base: position 20,581,727 of record OY769910.1, on the reverse strand, counting down.
ATTAATTCTGTGAATTCTTGAGATTATATAAGAAGGTCATTAGTTATTATTATTACAGGGAATGATGAGTGTATCGAATATTTTCACTTAGATCAAAGCAAAAATCCAAGTTAAAGATATAGATTATTATTATCATTATTATTATATAGACTATATCTCTTTTATTCTTAGGAAAATAAAAATGAATCACACACTCAAGCTGCACTAAAGTGGAAAAAAATTTCTTCCTAGAAGGATTTCTTTGCCTATTTCAACGACTATAAGTCATTGTTTATTGAATTTATTAATTTTTATAATATGGGATAAAATATAATTAATAACAAAATCACTAAAATTATTATCCATAAGTTATAAAAAAAAATATCTGACACATGCCTTTTGGTTCATGTCTAAAAAAAAAAAGGAACGTAATAAAACTCTTGAAGCATTAATTTGTGTCCATTTGTATATATATATATATATATATATATATATATATATAGTAATTCTGATATCAATGTTTACGTTATCTCGACGTGTCAATAATGCGTTAAGTGTCATTGTATGACGCTAATTGACGAAAAATGATAAGATTAAGATCGATGAAAAATTTATTCAATCAAGTAAAGCAAATAGATAACCAGCTGCAGTTATCAGAAATCCAAGAAATATAAACGGTGTACAAATATTTATGGTAGCTCAAGATCAGTTTAATATCCACATGATGATATTTAAAAGATGATTTATATTTGTTTAAATTATTTAATTAAATTAAAATGCGCATATATTTATATTTCTGGATAAATAAAGCGTAAATTTTTCTTGCACTTTCCAGTTGAATTATATATTAATGGCATCCTGTATGTGACGTGAGCATCAGTGTGGAAGAGTGATTTAACTCTAAAAATTTGTCAGAGCATTCTTGCGTCATACACATGTGACTGTATATTTTACCGGAAGTTAAGGAGGGTGGGAAAAAGTGGATATAAATGAATCTTGTAACAGCGAAAAGCTCAGTCTGATAAATAACGATCACATTTGTTGTTGATTGCATTAACTTTCTTGTATCTACGAAATTATACACATTGCTCGTTTTTTTTTCTTAAACTCAATCAGTCATTAAGATCATTGAAAAAAAAATCATATCATGGCTTTAATTAAATATCTCATTGTTGCTGCGATCGTTATGATTAATATTTCTGAGATAAAGGGACATGGAAGGCTCATGGATCCAGTAAATCGAAGCAGTGCATTTAGAAAGAATTTGACCACCCTTGAGAATTGGGACGATGACGGTAATTACTGCGGTGGTTACAAGGTAAGCAAAGCATTTTCAAAAAAAAAAAAAATTAAACAAAATTTCAACAAAATTATTTTAACAAAATTTTTTATTTTTTTCAAACATGTAAAATGAGGATTTTCATATTATTTTTTTTGCTTTAGGCCCATTATCAGGATAATAATGGAAAGTGCGGTGTATGCGGGGATAATTACTCTGACAAGCAGCCCCGAGAAAATGAAAATGGTGGATATTACGGAACTGGCCTTATTGTAAAAACGTAAGCTATTTTATTCAACATTTAAATATATTTTATTTTATTGAAAAGCTGATTAAAAATTGTTTTTTTTAATAAATAACAAAAAAAAAAATCTTATTGGGTCAGATATATTTTTTTTTCGAACCTTCGGGAGTTGGTTGACAATTAAATTATTAACCAAATTATTTTTACGTATATATATGCATATATATGTGTGTGAAAGTGATTCATTATCATTAAGATGGTTATATCTTTAATATATTAATGTTGAGCTTATCATTCTTATCAGATACAAAGCTGGATCTGTTATCACGGTGACTGTCGATCTTACTGCAAACCATCTGGGTCACTACGAGTTTGCATTATGTGTATTGAAAGGCAATACCGATCTGGAAACCGAAGAGTGTTTTGACAAACATAAACTTGAACTTGTTACCGGTGGGTATAAATTTCCAATCAATACCGCCAGAATTGGAGATTATCTCATCGAGCTTTATCTTCCAAAAAATTTGAGGTGTGCACACTGCGTTTTGAGGTGGCAATATGTCGCTGGTAATAATTGGGGTTATTGTCCAGATGGTACCGGAGCTATTGGCTGCGGTAACCAAGAAACTTTCAGAACATGTTCTGACATCAGCATCGATTAAACAAATGTCGATCATTAAAATTATTTTCTTCCTACAAACAATTTTATATTATAACAATAATAATAAAAATATTTATTTAAGAAAATGGAAAATTAATAGAGATTGTCTCGTCGAGCTTTATCTTTGGAAAAAATATCGTGCTGGCCACTATATAAAGTGATCAGTACTGAAAAGTGACCAGTACTATAAAGTGACCAGTACTGGCAATAATTAGGGTCATTGTCCAGATGGTACCGGAGCTCTTGGCTGGGGTAACCAAGAAACTTTCTGAACATGTTCTGACATCAGAATCAATTAAACAAATGTTGATCATTAAAATTATTTCCTTTCTACAAGCATTTTTATATTATAACAATAATAATAATAATAATAATAATATTTATTTATGAAAATAGAAAATTGGTATTTTTTTAACCAACATCCATACTTATAATGTCACTTTCCCTCTTTGCCTTCAGGGAGTTTTGACCTCTCTCACCCCATACCAAGCCTTTCCATATGTCCATTCCTGAAATTGCACCAGCAGCCATGACTGATGCTGCGGAATTTCTTGTCGTCTTGGCATATATATATATATATATACGACGAGGGAACAAAATTCTCAAAATTGAATATCTCTCGTTCTCGTGATCGATTTTGGAACAAGTTGAGCATCCGAAGCTCTTTTGGATCTTTCGACAATTTTTAGATATGGACTGATGAAAAATTTCTTCCCATTATCTCGAATAATTTGATATTCCTCATTTATTATTATTATTATACTTGAGGGTTATTGCAACACATTATTATTACATTATTATTATCATTATTATTATTATTATTATTATTATTATTATTATTATTATTATTAAAATATATTTTTCACCCTCGCAGCTTGTCCTTGTGCTTAATAATATAAAAATCATCGATTCGAGTGTATGCGAGTACTCGATAAGTGATTTTAGGTAGGGCCTTCCAGGCCCATCCTCGAGCCTCATTCTAGGCCGAGGTAGAAATATCTTATCAAACTCTGTCACATATTCAAGACAAATCGTTGAAGATTTTGGATAAATTGTGTACTCACCGACTAAGTTCCTCGAGAGTTCGTAAAAAGTCAATTGCTTCTGACATATTTTGAATCCTCTTGACAGTCTCCACTTGAAACGATTCGTTGCCAGGTCTCAGACCCTGATAAATCTGCTGAAGTCTCAGCAAGCCTAAAAACAAAAAAAAAAAAAAAAAAAAAAACACGTACAAATATTAGTATAATCGATTCTCTTAAATAACGTGAAATTATATGATGATCAATCATATTGATAAAAATTAGGAATTCCATTAATTGTCCAATAAATTTTCTCGAGTAAATTATATTTCAGCCCCGTCCATATTTAATGAATTTTATTGCATTTTAATAAAATTTATTTTCCTTTCAAAGATAATTCATTTTTTAAGCTTAGTAAGAAGAATCAATCTAATTTGATTGGAGTATAATCCAGTCAAATTAGATTGTACATAGACGTCTACATACATCACTCATATTTTGATACACCAAGTATATCGATACAGTGCGTGTATATATACATATATACGTATGTACATACATATACACGTATATACATATATATATATAACACGAACTGTATCGATATATATATATATATATATATATATCTACAGCTCACTCGGGTTTCCTTTTTGCGTAACAGGGTAGGCGAATTCCTCGTTAAAATGGCATTAAGCTTACCGTGTTGCACTGCCAAATAACTGTAGAGCGTGCATGTGGGTGCAACTGTGTCGTATATATATATATATATATATATGGGTGTAAGCTTGCATTGGTAAGTAAAAGCTTTAGTCCTCTTTCTCTCTCTCTCTCTTTCTCTCTCTCTCTCTCTCTCTCTCTCTCTCTCTCTCTCTTTCTCTCTCTCTCTCTCTCTCTCTCTCTCTCTCTCTCTCTCTCTCTCTCTCTCTCTCTTCTTCTTCTCTCTTGAAGCTTCGAGCTTTCGAGTTTCCGGCAGTGGAATTAAATGTCAAAGGACTCTGCCTGTGCAGCTTTCCTCTTGATGGCGAACTTGTTGCTTGTATACTTGGGCTTGCGAGACTCGAAGGTACAAAATCAGCCCGTAAAACACTCGACCTGCCCTGTATTATTATTCATTTCTGGGCCACTTACTTGAACGATCTTTGGGAACAAAAAAAAAAAAGGTTGAGAAAATAATCGTAAAGCGGGAGGATGGAAAAAAGTAAAATAGAGCCAAGCATAGATAAAATTATTAAAAATTGAAAAATGTTTTCTCGAATAATGCATACGTGACTTCTCCTCCCCTCCCCTCCCCCACTCCACCTCACTCCCTTAAAGTAAAAAAAAAATCAGGTCGAATCGATTGACTTCCAATAATTCCTTGAGTGTCTCATGCTCGGATTTCTATTTGTTAATATCTAAAATTAAGCAAATTAAGTAAATTATTAAAAATTGAGAAATGTTCCCCTCCCCCACTCCACCTCACTCCCTTAAAGTAAAAAAAAAATCAGGTCGAATCGATTGACTTTCAATAAGTCCTTGAGTGTCTCATGCTCGGATTTCTATTTGTTAATATCTAAAATTAATCAAAAAAATATGGCACATGAGGGCTGATTAAAATTAATAATAGCAATAATAATAAATATAAATCGAGATAGCGGTAATTATTTTTCATTCAAGTGATTTTTAAATACAAATGAACTAGACGTGACTCTACTCAAAGTAAATGAGTAATTTGACGATTGATTAATTATTATAGTTTTTGCTATCAGCACTAATTGGACCTCGTTGGATAAACATTTGCTCAGATGGATCGATTAATTTTATGGAAATAAAAGGTGGCCATTGAGCTCATATATTTTATGCTCTATCATCAGGAATGACGGATAATTATCGAGAAAGGGATTTTGTATAGAATAGCTCGAAATGATTTCATAGTACTTGCATAGTGATAACCAAACCCTCGGATAAACGTACGAAATATCCCTGCAAGCAAGATGTAAACCCTATTCGCGATTCGCTATATATAAACATACATACACACATATATATATATATATATATATATATATATACATATATATATATATATATATATATATGTATATGCATATTTATATAAATATATATATATATATGTATACGTATATATACATGTGTGTGTATATGAGCGTCGGAGTGTGTGTACGTCTTTGTAAAGTTATGCCGGTGGCACGATTGGGTATGATGTACCCCAGAGCGCTCGAGCTCGTGGCCGTAATTCATTGGCAGGCGTTCGCGTGGGTCCAGACAGCCCGTGTAGTCTCACTCACGATATTCTCTGTGGAAAGCACGCAGCGATTTTGAAGGGTAGAGAGAGAGAGAGAGCGAGAGAGAGAGAGAGAGAGAGATACCAGAGTGCTATTTCAACTATATTCGAGGGTAGTTTCTCCAGTGCACCTCGATCATCATCATCCCCAATTTCATTCATCGTCCATCTCCAATAAATATTCTGCTGGCGCAAAAGTAATATTGAATGTCATGAAACAAAAAATTCTCGCTTCGTTTATACAAAAATAATCCGCACATATTTTTGTTATATTCACATAATATTAATGCAATACTTACAGTTAGGTGGAAAATTGCAATAAATATACTTCCCAACAATATAATAATTTTTTTTTAATATTAAAAGTGTAACGTTTATTTAGTACAACACTAAAATAAGCGATATTTCAAAGTGTTGACTCAGTTTTCCATCTAACGTAACCTGAATAAAATATTTTTACGAATCTATTACAACATTTCACCAAACTCGAATTTCGTCGCAACAAATAAATCTATAATAGGTTCTGCTAAATTTTTTTTTTTCAATTTTATAATAAATCTTAATTACGTCAATCATAATAATATTATCTAGAATCATCTACTTGTCATAATGAGACAATTTTTTTTTCAAATTTATAATCAATCTTAATTGCATCAATATGAAATGAAAGGAATTTTTTTTTCAATTTTATAATAAATCTTAATTGCATCAATCATAATAATATTATCTAGAATCTTCTACTTGTCCTAATGAAACGATTTTTTTTTAAATTTTATAATAAATCTTAATTGCATCAATATGAAATGAAAGGAATTTTTTTTTCAATTTTATAATAAATCTTAATTGCATCAATCATAATAATATTATCTAGAACCTTCTACTTGTTATAATGAGACAATTTTTTTTTTCAAATTTATAATAAATCTTAATTGTATCAATCATAATAATATTATCTAGAATCTTCTACTTGACCTAACGAGACGATTTTTTTTACACGACATTCTCACACACATTTAACCCCAAAATCATCACTCGAACATTCTTCACTGATCTAAAATTCTAGTTTTATTTTACCTTTTGGCTCGTTGCCTGAAATTACTGGCAAGTTTAACCGTGCGAGGTTGAAGTTGCGGAATTACATCAGCCCGTATGCGTATATGCAAAGTGCAAGTCAGCCCGGAATCATTCCGGCATGGAGAAAGTTTCAATGAGCTTTTCACGCACACCCAAACATGAATAGTGCGTAAGCTTTATAAATGTGAGGGGGCTGCGGTGAGTTGAGTAATTGGGTGGGACGAGAGCGAAAGTTAAAATTTTCTACGTTATACCGTTACTGCTACTTGGAAATATTTTAACGTCCATTCATTAAGGATTTTTTGAAAATGGAGGTGGAGCTTTCGAAGTTAGATCAAAGCTCTGAAAATTAATTTACATATCACGCATATAGTTCAAACGGACTCATTACTGTGCAAAATTATATACGATTGGAGGATAGAAAGAAAAAAAAAATTTGCTCAACAATCTCCGTGCCAAGCCAATTTTATTGCTACTTGGAAATATTTTAACGTTCATTCATTAAGGATTTTTTGAAAATGGAGGTGGAGCTTTCTGAGTTAGATCAAAGCTCTGAAAATTAATTTACATATCACGCATATAGTTCAAACGGACTCATTACTGTGCAAAATTGTATACGATTGGGGGATAGAAAGAAAAATAATTATTTACTGCAAATCCATCGATTCCACCCAAAAAAAGCTCAGAAAACTTTGATCTTGCATTGAAATTTTTTTCGTTTTTTTTTTCATACGTTAAGACGATGATTTAATTTTTTTCGTGGTTACAACTGGACCATTCTGGGATAAAAAATCTCTCGAGAGAGTGGTTGATGCGTCAGAGATGAAAAACATGACAGAAGAAAAAATATTTTCACGTGATAAGTCCAACGAATTCAAACGTAAATTTGTTCATCACACACACACACACACACACAGTCCATTCAATTTCATTGAGATATCCATGCTGCATGCAGCTCGAAAGGTGAAAATTTTATGACCCTTTTTTTTTCTCATTTTCCTTTTGCCCTGATCGATGTCTCGGATTTTCTCTCGGTGCTTCGAGCGAGGCCTTTGCTCAAAAAGCTCCGTGCCAAGTTTGGCGCGATCGAGAGAGCAAAAGTCCCCGATGTGACTCTCGTGGAATTTCATCCTGTATTGAATCCCAACGGGAAATCGCTGGCACTGCTGCCTCGCAGTGGAAAATATTCCGGAATTCACAAGATCGGGACTGAGTATGCCGATACTGTACGCTATATATAAGCGAAATTTCCACGTCCATATATATATATATATATATATATATATATATATATATATATATATATGGACGTGGAAATTTCGCTTATATATACTTCCTGGGTATATATATATATATATATATATATATATATATATATATATATAAACCCACGAAAGTTGGTTGGAAAGTCTGTCGGAGTAGTGTAAAAGCGACCTCTGATGGTAGAAAGAGGGAGAGAGCGCGGAGTCAACCTGCTCCCCCGAGATTGCGGCTACGCTCGACCGAAACAGAAAAATCGAGAGGAAACGGAATAAATTTTTTACTTTTTTGTTTTTTTTTTTTTCATTTTTCGTATGAATAATTGAAGATTTTCCAATCGTATGGATACCTATAGGTACCTCATTCTGATCATGAGATTATATATAAAACTTTATTCGTTGGTTATAGGCCATCTAGCATGGCATTTGTGATGCTGGATGATATGATCGATAAAATGAGGAAAAATTGATTCCCATTCGTTTACACTTAACAATATGACCGTAAGATTTTTTACGGCCAACCCTTGTGAGCGTTTGAGCCAACCATGCAGGTCATTAATTTACAGTTACAAAAATTTATAAAATCAGATAATTTTTTTTTTTTAAATTAATTATTACGAAAAAATTGAATTCGTTACAGAATAAAATTTGTAGTGTAATTAATGGGTCAAATATAACCTTGGGTTGTGCCTATATATATAGAGAGAGATAGAGAAAGAGAGAATACGAACTTGTCGGAGCTCATCGTCGATGATTAATTTCACTAACAAGCCTGTAATTGTAATACTCGATCTCACTTGCTGAGATACGTCTGTGACAGACGGAATTTCCCACGAGAATATAGTAAACTATATATATATATATATATATATACGAGAATATGGTAAACTATATATATATATATATATATAGTTTACTATATTCTCGTATATATATATATATATATATGTATATATATGGAGGGTTGTTTGTAGTCGCGGTCCACGAAGCAGGCTAAATCGTCGCGAAGCTTTGAAATTGTCGTGTGTACCCCATTCGAGTTAGCAAGAGCTTTCCTCCTCTCTAGATTTGTAGACTCACCTTCTGAGACTACGAACCATTTAATTCCATTTAATTCTGATTTATTTAATGAGAAATTATTTGATAAAAATATATTTTTATTCATTCTAATACATCCACTCTCATAGGGAAATATATACTCATGTAGGAAAAATTGGGGTAAAATGGGCAGGGGGTAAAATGGCCCAAAAATGATAATTTTCTCGAAATTTATTTCGACGAGACAAAAAAAATTATTGGGGAAAAAATATTTAACTGATTTTCCGTACTTTTCTTGTTTGTTGAACGTCGGGAAAATTGTAAAAATCTGTTTTCATTTAAGATACGATTTGATTGTGAGGTGAGCCCTTTGCTCCCTAGGCCATTTTACCCCGTATATGGATTAGATTCATCCGATGTGGTTCAGACGGAATTCTCCATTTCGTCTTGTTTCGCCTCATCAGCATGAGGTCTCTCTGTATCCAACTGCGGGCGGCAGAAGCAGCATTAGTTGGCAAGCCAGTATGTCAAATCTCAGACAGAATTGCCGCAAAGCCGCGAGGCAAACGGAAGCTGTTGTGGATACGATTCGACAGTTCTCATGGTTGCATATATGTATAGATATATATATATATATATATATATATATATATATAAAATGATATATATGATATATATATATATATATATATATATATATATATATATATATATATATATATGATATATATATATATACACAACCCAAGCTCATTACAGCAAAATTTTGATCCATCGTATCATCTATGGAGAAATTTCAGAGCTAGATTTTTAGAAATTATTGATGGAGCGATCAGTCGCTAGTTCATCTAGAAATTCGATATTCGGGGTCAAGGCTTGAACTCTGTATGCCTAATATTTGATAATTTTTTTTTCATATATAAAAATTTATCTTCCATTAATTGGGTGAATTTTTCAAAAAAAATAATTTTATCGTCTTTATGATAATTTTAATAAATTATTCATCAAATATTTACCACCAGATAACGATTTTTCTCAGTGGAATTTTTGGACAAAAATCCAAGAACGAAAAATCGTTTGGATCAATATATTCACTTGTAGCTTTGAATTATTTAAAAATCAACATTAGCAAATTCACACACTTTAAATTCAAATTATTGTACAAAATTTTCTCATCCCTATTATTCTCCACTGTAATGACTTTTAAGACACTTAAAACTATTTTATTGTTTCACACGCGAGAATAACGAAATACTCGTAAAACTTTCAAAATTAATTGAGAATAAAAAAAGTTTGAAAATTACACGTTTGGCAACTTTATTTTGCCGAAAAAATATTTGGAAAAAAAAAAATCAGATTCTGACAAAAAAAATCTGAGAATTATTCCTATCACTGAATTAGAATGTGGAGGTTAAATAATTAACAATTACAACGTCCAATTATATAGAGTTGTAGATCAATTGTCCTTTTTTTATCAATTCATTCAATTAATGTTTCATTCACCCAAGTGCATTGCAATGTGATGGATACAAATCTTTCGAAAATTGAATTATTTACGAGCTAGAGTGAACCAGCCAGAGTGAAAACGATCTTATTCGATCAGACAGTCACGTGCTTTATCGTATTCGTATAATGGAGATTTTCAGCATTATATACGCACACGCGCGGGTATGTATATATATATTTATATGTACCAGTAAGTATATATATATATATATATATATATTTATTTATAAGTACGTGTAAGCATATATATATATATACATATATATATATATATAAGTACGTGCAAGTATACACATATATATGTATGTATATACATTATACATGTATGTGTATCCCAGGTCATTCCATTGCTACTGGAATGAGAATCAGTCTTGATCTTATTTTGTTCCTTGAGGTCGAGTACAGCCGCAGGATATAGAGTAACGTGAATTAGTCGAAAGTCGTGAAGGGGGATGAGAGGTGAAGGGGCGGAGGGGGTGGGAGGTGGCGGAGGGTTAGAGGGAACAGCGAGAGAACGGGCAGAGATGTGAGATAGAACCGACAACGAACGACCTGGACTGATTAGCGCCAGAGTCCGTGTAACCCCGAGGGCAATTCCCGGTTCTGAAATGCTGGTCTCGGCTTGTGTTCCGTAGCCCTGCCTGCACCGTACAGTAACTATCTTGGCTTTCACGTTTCACCAGTAGGACGTATCAGTTTGGACGATAACAAGATTCTATTCTTTTTTCTCTTCTTTTTTGTTTGCTTTTTTTTTTCAGAAAAAAAAAAAAAAAGAATTCCCATCCAAAGATCTTTAACGAATCACTAATTGCCAGAGCTAGGGATGAGGAGAGGTCAGAGCGAGGAATGAGGAGAGGAGAGAAATCATTTCCAAGTTTCACAATGTTCTGATCGGTAGTTTTTTTCTCAATTAATTAATGAAATTATCAAAACTTTGATGTTTTTGGCTCTGTGATAATTGTCGTTGTACAATTTACAGTATTTCAACGACAAATTAGAATTGTCGTAGCTGACCTATCGATGAACTCAGAGGTATGATGATGAAATCAAGTTTCTTCACTTGTGCCTCGTCAATTGTGAAGCTTTTATATTTCTGGTCTGTACAGGATGATGAAAACTTTCCCAACCAGGTCGACGAAAATGACCTATGACCTATGAGCTTATGATGAACTCAGAGGTATGATGATGAAATCAAGTTTCTTCACTTGTGCCTCGTCAATTGTGAAGCTTTTATATTTCTAGGCTGTATAGGATGATGAACACTTTCCCAACCAGGTCGACGAAAATGACCTATGACCCATGAGCTTATGATGAACTCAGAGGTATGATGATGAAATCAAGTTTCAAGCTTCAAGCACTCTGCGAGTTCAAATTTCAAGCTCTCTGTGAACTTGAGGATTACCTTCTCCTGATAATATTGGGCCAGGGCTGAAAGTACACTTAATACTAGAGAAAACGTCCTGGTTTCACTTGTGCCTCGTCAATTGTGAAGCTTTTATATTTCTAGTCTGTATAGGATGATGAAAATTTTTGCAACCAGGTCGACGAAAATCCCATGAGAAGAAGAAGGTACGAGAAGCTGTCTTGAAAAACTGCTATGATGGTGGTGCTATTCCGTGTCGCAGAGCGAGAACCATTACTCGTTGCAGGAGGGATGAAGCCAAGGGAAAGGGTTGGGAGACCGAAGACCGAAGGCGTGTGAGCTCGACGACAAGGGAAGGCTCCAGCATTCTTGAGAAATAGTGGAGACGCGTAGAACCGTCACGGAATAAGTTTCAGGTTGCATCTAACACATCCATATTTTTCACCTTACAGGCCACACACGTACACCAACTTCTCACCTCAAGAATTTTCTAACCGTACAGTTACGTTCAAAAACTATTCTGTGTCGTAAAAATTATTTTTTATAATATTCTCATCGAGCTTATGCTACGTTTATTCCTCTTTCGTCAATCTAATCTTTCTGTCAATCGTCTTTATTTTATGTGTCAATATATATTTTTTTTCAATCGTGTGTAGATTTAATCTAGGAAAGTGTGAATGATTATGAACTCGGATAGAGATCACGAAATTTATTTCAAATCATGCAGGAGATTAAGATTTGGAGTTCGGGGAATAGGAACAATTTTTGTTTAATTAAATATTTTTTGTACACGACTGTACTACAAGTACACCCTTTTTAGCACACAGAACATATGGGGTTGTGGACAAATGGGAATAATTTTTTTTTAATTAAATATTTTTTGTACACGACTGTCCTTTTTAGCACACAGACCATATGGGGTTGTGGACAAATCGGAACAATTTTTGTCCAATTAAATATTCCTTGGACACGACTGTACTACGAGTACACGCTTTTTAACACACAGACCATATGGGGGTGTGGACGAATAGGAACAATTTTTTTTAAATTAAATATATATTGTGCACGACTGTCCTTTTTAGCACACAGACCATATGGGGGTGTGGACGAATAGGAACAATTTTTTTTAGTTAAATATTTTTTGTACACGACTGTCCTTTTTAGCACACAGACCATATGGGGGTGTGGACGAATAGGAACAATTTTTTTTAAATTAAATATTTTTTGTACACGACTGTCCTTTTTAGCACACAGACCATATGGGGGTGTGGACGAATAGGAACAATTTTTTTTAAATTAAATATTTATTGTGCACGACTGTCCTTTTTAGCACACAGACCATATGGGGGTGTGGACGAATAGGAACAATTTTTGTTCAATTAAATTTTTTTTTTACACAACTGCAGAACAAATACACCCCTTTTTAACACGTAGACCATATGGGGGTGTGGAGGTGATGGGTGACTAGTGGCAGAAGCTAGACGTAATCAAGGATAAAGACGTTTGAAACGTGATACGTCAAGAGCGGTTGCCGGCGACCATCAATCTCTGTCTCGTGTCTTCTAGGATGTCTGTGCACGTGATAAAGTTACGTTCATGAGGAAGAAAAGGGTTCTCACTATCTTCGTTCTGTTTCTCTATCCGGCTAAGTGTAATTCATAGAAATTCAAAGGAAATATTTACAAAATGGTGGCAGGTGTTACTAGTCGATGACCTGTGGGTCGAATAAACAAATGAGCGATATGACATAACAGTGAAAAAATATTTTCCACACACATAGAAATTACAATATAGTTTATGAACAACTATTGAGATGCGATGATATTCGTTATATGAATGCGTGAGAAATTGAATATAATTTTATTATACTTTTAATTGAAAGATTTTTAACTTGCAGCTCTTCGTTTGCAATGAAATCTGTCTATCATATTATTTTCTTATTGTTTTTTTTTTTTTCAATCCTTTACAGATATTTCATTTTCTACTAAATTTTTATCGATATTTTTCGAAACTATACGAATATTTTAGATGAAAAATACTGAATGGAAGGGAGAAAAAACGAATACGTTACGCGAAATGAGATTGTAAGGGATTTTTTTATTTTTTATTTCTGCTTCGACCAACGTTTCCTATCCAATCGTAATATAAATGATCGTTTTACCGAAATATTAATTCAATGCCATTCTGCGTATCTCGAGTTCTCGTTTTTCATTATATATTTTGCGCTTTTGTCCAGATCTATTGCACAATTTTTTCGATGCATAGTGCGGAATTCAGTACGAGTAGAAAATACAATTTCACGAAGTACAATATCAAAATTATTCATTTTTTTTTTTTTTTCCCAACCAAAAGCTAAAGGTTCTATTCATGAGTTTTCGTGAATGTGTTTTTGCAGTATTGGCAGATTACAGATATTGTTACGCCAAGGGCACTCAACCATGAAAAAATAAAAATAAACAAAAAACATTTGGGATGAAATATATGAAAAAAAAATACACGTAAAATCTGCATAAAAGTGTTCTAAAAGTTGAATTAAATTTTTTTAAATATTTTTATATTTCACATTCGATATTAATTTTTTATCTTCTATATTACGTTGCAATGTACATTTTTTCCGCATATCAATTTTTGCTTCAATGACTATTGAGCAATAATGCCGATGACGCAGAGGGTGGTTTGATAAATGGGGATGATTTACGATAAATTTTTATTTACATGTTTATTCATCTTTTTAATTTCTTAGATTAACTTCATCCTTTGGATGAAAATATTAACGCACTTCCAATTTTCGTAATTACTCAAAAATTCATTTGTCAATTAACCGTCGATTAATGATGCTGAGTTTTTATTAAAAAATCGAGAGCTTAATATAAAAATGTTGAAAGAATGTGAAATTTGTTTCTTATTTTTCGAGAAAATGAAAGGGTGCGAAGTGCCTGAGCAGCAATAAGCCGCCAGTTCCATGTACACACACACACACACATATATATATCTATATATACGTTTATGTACCACGATGAGGCTTGGGGCAGGTTGCACATTGTAGCGGTGCATCGTGCACACACACTCAAGTCGATGTGTATAGTCGAGAGGCTCTCTCGCGATGGTTAAGTGCACTTGTACTTGCCCTTACGGTCGAAGCACATACGTCCCCTCATCTGCGCGACGAACGCCACCTCTCTCTCTCTCTCTCTCTTTCTCTCTCTCTCCTTCTCTCTCTCTCTCTCTCTCTCTCTCTCTCTCTCTCGCTCTCCCCCCCCCCCCACCTCCCCCCTCTCTCTCTCTCTTTCTCTCCCGCTCTCTCCCGCTCTCTCTCTCTCTTTCTCTCCCGCTCTCTCTCCCGCTCTCTCTCTCTCTCTCTCTCTCTCTCTCTCTCTCTCTCTCTCTCTCTCTCTCTCCCCCTCCGGCTCTCTCTCTCTCTCTCTCTGTCTCTCTCTCTCGCTCTCCCCCCCCCACCTCCCCCCTCTCTCTCTCTCTTTCTCTCCCGCTCTCTCCCGCTCTCTCTCTCTCTTTCTCTCCCGCTCTCTCTCTCTCTCTCTCTCTCTCTCTCTCTCTCTCTCTCTCTTCTCTCTCTCTCTCTCTCTGTCTCTCTCTCCCGCTCTCTCTCCCTCTCTCTCTCTCCATCTCTATCTATTCCACTTGTGGTGTAGTAACATCGCGCGCGCTTACACCGCATCAGTGGTATAAGCATTGAAGAAGCGGCTGTCCTCTGTGCAACCTTGGGTATGTCTCAATTGCGCCGCCAACCGTATAACACAGCGAGAGAATGGGGGGGGGGGGGGGGGGAGGGGGGGGGGCGACTCCGCTCACCGACCTGGCATAGCCGGAAAGTGCACTGCGACGAACATACACTCGCACGCACACACAGACACATACGCATATGTCGATGCACAGTGCTGCGTCGTTGTACGCGAGCAATTCGTGTGTAACAAACCGTGCGGTGCCATTTGAACAGACCCACTCGTGCTGCGACAATTCCCGATATGTAGATGTTCGATTCATCATTATCGCTGAACATCCGATGACTCCAGCGTATATTTGGAATAAGAAATTTGCACTGTTTGACAAATATACTGGTGGCTATTAATCGGAATCGTTCAAGCTTTAAAATTCCGCTAAATTCGTTGAGCTGCGATTTTTTAAATATTTTTTACAGATTTTTCAAGTTGGACAATTAAGCAATGAATTATTGTACGCAACGAAAGTAACCCTGATAGTAAGAAATTTGTAGCTTTTTGAAAAATAACTTTTTCAATTTTATTATTTAACAATGACCCCATTTAGTAGCGATTCCATGTCCATGGCATAATTCTTGAAATATTTCCAACGAGCGAGAAAATCACAGAAAATTTAAACAATGAATTATTTTACTTAACGAAAGTAACCCTGATAGTAAGAAATTTGTAGTTTTTTGAAAAATAATTTTTTCAATTTTATTATTTAACAATGACCCTATTTATTAGACTTGAAATATTTTCAACGAGCGAGAAAATGATATCGATAAAACACAGAAGAATTAAAAAATGAATTATTGTGCGTAACGAAAGTAACTCCGGTAATATGAAATTTGTAGCTTTTTAACAAATAATACTTTCAATTTTATTATTTTACAATGACCCTATTTAGTAGTGATTTTTTTTTTACTACGCAGCTTCATACAATTCAGTTGTGCATCGTTTTTTCTTTTTCTTTTTTTTTTTTTTTTTACTGTCCGCTGATGGGCACTTCGCCACTCTCGTCTTTTTGCCGATTCGGAAAAAGCGAGAGGATTAAACTTCCTGAACGTTGAAGCAGAAAAGCAGACGGACCGAGGAACAGTCGAGTATATATACTCTGGCATACAACTCTCGATACACGCTTTACGAGCGATTTATACGAGCGTCTCGAGCTTCCACTCAGTGCTTTCGCTCACTCCCTCACCGAGTGCTTCTCGTATATAACGGGGCGAGTAAGGGGGAGAGAGAGAGAGAGGGGGAGAGAGAGAGAGGGGGGGGGGGGGAGAGAGAGAGAGAGAGAGCCCGTCGACGTAATAGTTAAGCGCTTTGAGTGCCCTGAGATTTTCACTCAAATCTCTATCCGTTTCTCTCTCTCGTTCTTTTATCGATAACCATTAAATATATTACGCTCACTATTCCTGTTGCTGGCCTATATCTTCATCCGAAAGATTTTAATTTCCCAGCTATTTTACGTAAAGTTTTTTTCGCTAAACTTTCGTATTTCTCTTGTAAAAATCGGAAAAAAAAAAAATGATTTTTCATCATGAAAAGCTTTCTCTATCAAGTAACAGACGGACGGTTAAAGTGAAAAAATAAAATGGAAAATACCGCAGTTTGTAAAAAATAAAATAGTATAGAAATGAAGATTGAAATGGGTGTATGAGCGCGTTATGGAATACTCGGACAAACGATAAAAGCTTTTGATAAAAAAAAAAAAAAAGAATCGTTTCTGGCTGAGCCTGTTTTTTTTTTTTTTTGCTTATTTCCCATAGATTTTTTTTCACGAAGCACTCATTCCTCTCTCTCTCTCTCTTCAATCATAGCCAACCCTCACGCGAGATCAACGTTTTATAGTTCACTTTGTGCATCGTCCAAAATGGCTGCGAATATACTTCGGATAGATAAAAAAAAGATCTACCGCTTTTCCATTCTCATGATCATTTTTAATAGGAAAAAAATTGGCAATCATTCTGATTTGGAAAAATTAGTAATCGCGAAAAATTCTGTTATTGTAATTCCTACTTAATTAACAAATGTGTCATTCACTTGGCTCTGATTCATTTTTCGTTTTGTTTTGGGCAAGTATTTATTTAGGTTTATAAAAAAAAGATCTACCGCTTTCCATTCTCATGATCATTTTTAATAGGAAAAAAATTAGCAATTTTTCTGTTTTGGAAAAATTATTAATCGTGAAAAATGCTGTTATTGTAATTCCTACTTAATTAACAAATGTGTCACTCACTTGGCTCTGATTAATTTTTCGTTTTCGATGCATTTCATATTACTGTCAGGTGTTTTGGGCAAGGATTTATTTAGGTTTATAAAAAAAAAATCTACCGCTTTTCATTCTCGTGATAATTTTTAATAATTAACAAATGTTTCATTCACTTGGCTCTGATTAATTTTTCGTTTTCGATGCATTTCATATTACTGTCAGGTGTTTTGGGCAAGGATTTATTTAGGTGGAGCCCTGGGAACCACCTGAATTAAAATAGAAAAATATTAACGATGGGAAAAAATTTCAATAGTCTCAGTCGGAAATCTGGACCCACCATATGGAATTTCAAGTCTCATGCATTGAGCTTTCGACACTTTTCATTAATTTCATTTCCGTTAAAAATAATTTATTCTTATTATATAAAATTTATTTAAATGTAATTGTACAATTTCCAAAATTGATTTGATTTAAATCGAGCGTAAATTTTGTTTGTTTCGAATGTTCTCCATTGGAGTGAAATAAATGTGGCTTTCTCGATTATTTATATATAGCAGTGAAAATTGTAAAAACCGATATATGGCTGGATCGTTACTCACGATCGTCCAAGCTCACGAAAAGCCAGCCACTAAATACCAATCGGAGAGCTTTTTCTAGAGAGAGAGAGAGAGAGAGAGAGAGAGAGAGAGAGAGAGAGAGAGAGAGAGAAAGAAGGAATTCTCGTTTCGAGGCAGGAAGCAATTTCTTCCGGTCGACCCTGCCCGCATTTCCGCTCGATTACCGCGCTCTCGTTTATCGGCCCTCTTGTGAAAAGCACGACGATGCGCGAAACTCTCCTTCGGCCAAGCTCGAAAAAGCCCTCAACGATTGGAAATTTCGTGCGATATATAATCAACCGATATGTCGGTAAAATGATCGTTTCGATTTTTTTAAATTTATTTTCGTTTTTGATTTATTTATTTTGGTGCTTATCATCGATATTATTTTTTTA
Organism: Dyspetes luteomarginatus; assembly: GCA_963669185.1. Taxonomy (NCBI): domain Eukaryota; kingdom Metazoa; phylum Arthropoda; class Insecta; order Hymenoptera; family Ichneumonidae; genus Dyspetes; species Dyspetes luteomarginatus. The sequence goes on along the minus strand of OY769910.1, from coordinate 20,563,093 downwards.
TTCAATATCGTATAAAGCCTAACGCGACACTGTAGACAATAAATGAGCCAATATCCAATATAACAATGAGGACTATTTTATTTCACCTAAAATGATCAATTGTATTATAGATGGCATCGTAAAAATATTATTTTTAATTATTAAGCCGATAAATGTCGTAATAAATATTTATAAACATTTTTTTAAATATAATATTAAGAAAAAAGGACTTTGAACAATTTTAATAAATTTGATCCAGTCCAAATTCGATTAAAAATATATTTGTATGATTTTTCTATTAGTGAACAATTTTTTTATTCAATCTGACATGTGGATAAAAAAATTCAAGGTCAATGAAGAATATCAACGAAGATAAAATATTGTCGATGTATTTTTTGTATATGAAAAATTTACGCGATTTCAGAGAATGTATATAGACGTTCACTGTCTGTAATATCGATTAGATGTTTTTTAATTGAAAGCACAGTTGGTGGGAAAGCCACTGGTTGATTGGAAAAACGAGAAGGATCGGGAGGGAAGTGCCGTCAGATTGAAAATAAAAGAAAATTATGGGTATCGTATCCTTGACGATTTTCAGTTAGAGAAAGCGAGAGAGAGAGAGAGAGAGAGAGATAGAAATGCGTGGGAAAAGGGATGAATCCCTCTAACTATACGGTTATTGGAGAGTTCGTTCAACGGTATTTGTAGACATATATGTGGATAAATGATTTTTCCAGGAGAGATGGGACATGTCTCGAAAGAATTGTCGTTTAAAGCACTGAGAAAAGAGTTGATTTATTGTCAACAAATATTTTGTAGCATATGTCGAAATATAAATATTGAATTGTTATATCAACGAATTTGGATTGAGCAAAATAATATTGGCTTGCATAAATAAAATAGTTAGTTTGGTAACAATTAAAAAATTATATTTGGCTCAATTGAAATATGATAAAAATTATTTCATCACAATCAAGAAAAGTCTTGATAAACTTTTTTTTTCAGTTAGTCCTTTTTCATGATTCCTTCTTAATATTTTAATGAGAAAAATTCGAAAAACATTTACATTGATCGAAGGAAATATTTGGCACGTGATGAGTGATACATTTTTACGATTTGGGTATCGAGAAGTAGAAACAACAAATAATTTTTGTGTCCTGCAAAAACTGTATACAAAAAATTTCTAGCCGTCTAAAACTTTTAGAATAATTTAACAAAAGGTGTCCCATCTCTCCTGGACATATCCTATACATTTGCACACACACACACGCAAACTTTATTCTACTACTATATATAGTGATGGGGATGCTTCGCGTCCATTTGAATTCCAATTAAATGACCCGACGTGAACACTTTGGCAATGTGTCGTGAATAGATATATATATATATACATATATATATATATATATATATATATATATATATATATATATATATCGGATTTACGTATTTTTTTATTCTTCTTCCATTTCTACCCTTGGCCTACCCTCTCATCCCTTCAGGATCCCAATGCTCAGAGACTCATAGATTTGACGATGATCAATTAATGCAAATATATATTTTCGATTCATGCAGAATAAATTTTACATAAATATTTCCAAACCAGAAGTTTTTGACTTGAGTCGAAAATTAATGTCTAGGACACGATTCCCCACGTTTCAATTAATTTCGTATACGAGACTTAATATCCATTTAATGAGAATTGATATACGAGAAATATTAGGTCACGTTAGATAATCAACCCCTGATTGAGTTAAATTTAATTTCACAAAAGTCGTTCCATTTTTCCGCTGGCAAGAGAAATAATTTGATTAAAAGTATATTACGCTGCTAAGTATATTTATTGTCATATTTTTCGTTTTTAATCCAGGAAAACCAAGGACAAAAAACGACAGGAATTTACCCTTTGGGATGATTTTTTTTTTATTCCTGCATTTCATAAAACATAATTAAAATGTAATTTGAGTATCGTTTAATTTCTTCTGAGTTTCCTGGCCTGCACAATTTGTCGTGCACAATAATTATGGAGAAACGAGTGAATAAAATAATTTTATTAGTACGCTTATAATTTATAATACTTTTTTATTTGCTATAAAATTAATTGTATCTTGAGTGCGATAAACGAGGAACAAAAATCAGCCAACTTTTTACCAGTCTGTAGAAAGTACTTGAATGTTTAACAGAATTTCGAATCCTGGTCACGCGCGTTCGGGTTAAATTGAAATTCTTGTTTCATCCTGGTATTTATCAAAGTTACAATCCCTGACGGGTACTTAATGATTGCCTCTTGGGAATCTGTTTGTATAATGAGAAGCTTCAGCCAAGTAATAAAAAGATACTTAAAATAGCACACATCTATATATGTAGAGTTGCCAAGAAATTAACAAAAATGTGACTTTCAAGTGTCACATCTCCCGTGCTCGTTGAGTTACGTACCAATATTTGAGATTTTTTTAAAAGAATCTTAAAATTTAAAAAGAAACTTAAAATAGCCCATATATATATATATGTAGAGTTGCTAAGGAATTAACAAAAATGTGACTTTCAAGTATCACATCTCCCGAGTTCGTTGAGTTACGTACCAATATTTGAGATTTTTTTAAAAGAATCTTAAAATTTAAAAAGAAACTTAAAATAGCCCATATATATATATGTAGAGTTGCTAAGGAATTAACAAAAATGTGACTTTCAAGTGTCACATCTCCCGTGCTCGTTGAGTTACGTACCAATATTTGAGATTTTTTTAAAAGAATCTTAAAATTTAAAAAGAAACTTAAAATAGCCCATATATATATATATGTAGAGTTGCTAAGGAATTAACAAAAATGTGACTTTCAAGTGTCACATCTCCCGTGCTCGTTGAGTTACGTACCAATATTTGAGATTTTTTTAAAAGAATCTTAAAATTTAAAAAGAAACTTAAAATAGCCCATATATATATATATGTAGAGTTGCTAAGGAATTAACAAAAATGTGACTTTCAAGTGTCACATCTCCCGTGCTCGTTGAGTTACGTACCAATATTTGAGATTTTTTTAAAAGAATCTTAAAATTTAAAAAGAAACTTAAAATAGCACACATCTATATATGTAGAGTTGCCAAGAAATTAACAAAAATGTGACTTTCAAGTGTCACATCTCCCGTGCTCGTTGAGTTACGTACCAATATTTGAGATTTTTTTAAAAGAATCTTAAAATTTAAAAAGAAACTTAAAATAGCCCATATATATATGTAGAGTTGCTAAGGAATTAACAAAAATGTGACTTTCAAGTGTCACATCTCCCTTGTTCGTTAAGTTACGTACCAATATTTGAGTTTTTTTTTTCATTCATGTTGAATCTGCCTAATTTTCGTGCAGAAAAAATTAATTTTATTTTAAAAAATTTAACGATAAACTTCGCTCATCACTGAAACATTTTTTACTGCAGCCAATTTTCCTGAGCTATTCCAATGGGTTTACTTAAAATTAAATATCCTTTGCTCATTGATTTGAGAATATTTATAGTATTTCGAGCTCATTTCACATCGTTCCTTAACTGTAGAATGAATTACTGAACATTTCATAAGATCCCAAGTAGTTTGTGCTTGCAGCTTCTGATGCGAGGCGACACAGGGCTAGTCGTTGAGGATTGTCATCAGTTTCGATTTAGGAGCTTAAGGCTTCGCGACGAGCTTCACCTTGCTCATCGTTGACGAAACTTTGTGACGTTTGAGCGGAAAAGCTCATACCAGGCTAATCTATACATATATGCGATATAGCCCATGTGTATAGTACGCTCTAGCAACATTCAGAGAGAGAGAGAGAGAGAGAGAGAGGGAGAGAGAGAGAGAGAGAGAGAGAGAGAGAGAGAGAGAGAGAGAGAGAGAGAGAGAGAGAGAGAGAGAGAGAGACGATGAAGGAAGCTGCGATAAGACACGACTCGACACTCCAGGATAATCTGGATGGTCTCTGGCTCAGACACATCCGTTAATATGCTCAATGCTGACGTTGAAAATTTATTGAAATACATACACAGTATATGTTGGTTAGTCTGCATTATCAGAACGATCATCTCCATCATCTGGACGGGTCTATTTTTGTCCTCGTTAATTGTATGATTTCCGGCCTAATACGAGTCTATTAGAATCAGGCTCTAATTGATTCAAGTAAATCCCTATTTGAATGAAAGAGACTCGAGTTGAATAAATCCCTATTTGAATGAAAAGGATTCGAGTTGATTCAAGTAAATCCCTATTTGAATCAAACAGACTCGTGTTGATTCAAATGAATCCCTATTTGAATGAAAGAGACTCGAGTTGAATAAATCCCTATTTGAATGAAAAGGATTCGAGTTGATTCAAGTAAATCTCTATTTGAATAAGACTCGAGTGAATTGAAATAAATCCCTATTTGAATCAAAAGGATTCGAGTTGATTCAAGTAAATCCCTATTTGAATGAAAGAGACTCGAGTTGAATAAATCCCTATTTGAATGAAAGAGACTCGAGTTGATTCAAGTAAATCCCTATTTGAATCAGACTCGAGTGAATTGAAATAAATCCCTATTTGAATCAAAAGGATTCGAGTTGATTCAAGTAAATTACTATTTGAATCAAACAGACTCGAGGTGATTTAAGAAAAAGCCTATGTGAATTGAACAGACTCGAGTTGATTCAAATAAATCTCTATTTGAATGAAACAGAATCTAGTTGAATCAAACGGATTCGAGTTGATTCAAATACATCCCTATTTGAATAAAATAGATTTCTCTCAGTGTGCCATCCCTTTGTTTTTATTTCAGATAACTTCCTGATGAATTATTCAACCCTCTCATTTATACAACAGTCGTAAAAATCAAAAACCAGATTCAATCAGATTTGATAGCGTTTTTTTGGAAACGAACGTATGGTCAAAACGAGACACCCAGTATATAGAGCAATGACAGTCGTACACGGTGCTGGCGGTGAAAAATATTTATTCTATCTAGGGGGATTTAAATTAAGCCTAACAACGATGTGTGGTTTTACGTGTTGGTACAATGGCATGAGGTCTTCAATTTTATCGCATACAACTCCCAAAATCTATATCGAATAAAATCCTGCATTTACGATGAACGTATCCAGGGATTAATCCAACGTTCTATGGTTCTATTGTACAACGTACTGCCGGTAAAATTACATTTAGGTACACATATCGGTGGTCGAGTCCATTGAGTGCGTATACGCACCCTTTTCACCCTTCGGCATATACATATATATATATGTGTGCAAATATATCAAAATTGAGTAAAAAGAAGGGATTGTAGAATTTTTTTTTATTTTTACGAAATTCATTCAGCCATCGAGTCATAAAATTTAGCTGATTTTATTCGAGCTCGAGAAAAAATTCTGAATCAACATTTCCGTGGGTAATTTATAATTCTGCTACACGACACGAGGTAGATGTGAACCTTTGATAAAAAAATTAACAAAAACGATAAAACTTTGACAAGACTGATATGCTAGATTGCTGAGTAACAAGTGACGTTGCACGAGCCAGCACATTCTCATTTTCTCGGTACACACACACATATATATATATATATATATATATCTTTTGAGTTTATCGGAAGCAAACAATTCGCGAGATTGAATTGTTACAAGGAAAAGTAGTAAGCAGGTCGAGAAGCTGAGGATAATATATATATATATATTTTTTTTAAGGAAATATATATATATATATTTGCTCGAAATGGACGAAAACACGCCTGGGGCTCCTTACATCGCGAGGGGAAAATAACAGAGACGAGAGTTAAGTGTTACGAAGTTTTATTACCAAGAATACGAAGAAATATATGGCAAAATATAAAACGTCGACCTAAGAGAGAGAGAGAGAGTGAGTGAGAGATTGGAGGGTCCCGGGGGCGAGTTAATGTCGCTGGCAATCTCATGAATGGATGGAGCGGAAAGAAATATATAGTTATAAATACATGAAAAAGGCTCTCGCGTGAAACACACAGCGTTGAACCGCGTGAATCGTCACTGTCTGTCGTCTGAGCCTCTTGCCATTCTACGTGTATGCATACGCATCTGTGTGTGTGAATATATATATATATATATATATATATATATATATATATATTTAAATATATATACATATTTAAATATATATACATATGTTTAGGTGTATATATACATATATATAGATGTATATATACACATATATAGATGTATACATAAAACAGCAAAAGAAGCATGTCGAAGTGAATTGTTTGAATAATTTATCTTTCTATACGATGCCAATAACTTGTGGGTATAAACGATGGAAAAAATCTCAAGCCCAATTTTCTTTTACCAGTTCTGATCCTCCATGGTCCACTAAGAAAATTGGACATTTTTTCAAATCATTGCTGAAATGCTTATTTCTGGAAAAAAAAATTGTAAATTGAAAATTTAGGTCTGTGCTTCACAATTTTAATCGATTTAGTCAAATTTATGAAAATTTTAGTATATAAAATTTATTCATTCAGAGTACATTGAAATGTCGAATAAAAAAAAATTGTAGTTGGTGTTGGGAAAATATATTTGCCATATACCATCAAAGATAAATTTTTCGTCGATATTTGCGATTACAAACAAATTTTTTATTGATTTAGCGAATTTATTATTGGCAAACTCCGGGAACAATTAAATTTTTGTCGGATTGGAAAAAAAAAAAATCGCAAACACTTCCTTGGTATCCTCGTACAGAGTTGAAAAAAAAGTGAGTTATGAGTTTGGAGATTAGTAAAAAAGGAAAAAAAAATCGATGCTATTTTCATATGACAAAATTACGATTTTCTGTTATATTTGGAATAATGGATTTTTTTTTTATTACAAATTATTGTCAGACATTAAATATCAAAGTAATATTTGATATAAATAATTATATTATTATTATTATTATTATATTAACTTTTAGTCGATTTGATTATCGACTCCCTTAATTGAACATTATTAATTTAATTGTTCCGTGATAATTGGTAATTAAGGTGAACGTAATTAGGATTTTCGACGAAATTTAACGAGCCTTGTTCATTATATATATGACGATAGTAAATTTAAACGTTACGCGATGTTAAAATTTCACGACGCAATTCGTGCCAACATTTGCTGACGCAGACAGCAGAATATAAATGAGAGAAAGGCCAAAAATCCATTTGCTAATATGCCGCGAATAGAGAAAAAAAAAAAAAAAATCAGAGCTTGTATTTTCGATGCACATGCAAATATGATCGTACACTGACACTGGCATGCATATTAGAATAGAGCAAAAATATTAAAAATATAAAAAAAAAAAAAAAAGTTTAAAATGCCACGCAACCTTTCTAACGGCAACCTGCCAACGACAGTTCGTGTACAATTTTCATAAATTTTACGCCTGTTCGAGTCTACCTCGGGCTGAATTCAGCAGTCTGTACATCCCACATGCCACTATATATCCTCTTCGCGCATTTCAGTTGCAATTTTTACCGGTCGTCTGGTCTTGCTCACCCTTTTAATTTTTTTATTTTTATTTATTTTTTATTTATATGTTTTTTTGTTAAATATTTTTACCAACCGATGAAATTGCTCCACCACGTGTGGCAGTTTGAAACAGCACCAGTAAGAGCTACTGACAAAACGGCGAAAGATAGAAAATGTCAGAATACGAAAAACCACGAAGTGCTGCAGGCAGCTCTGCTTGTATACCCGAAAAAAAAAAAAAAAAAAACCAAACGTGTACAAAAAAAAAACATCCAGCTGCTGTCCAAATGCCATGGACAGTTTTATGAAATTTTTCGAGCACAAAAAAGCGGTACGCTTTTTGCACAAATGTGCTATTTAAATGACAGTAACAATTTCTATTCCGAATGCTAAAAAAAAATTAAATTGTCATCATCCCGGATACAAAATATTTTTTCTAATGCTGAATGTCTCGCGAATCTTTTATTTCTCAAACGATGTAAATAAATATACAATAGACCTGTGGAATAAAAATTTATATAAAAATAAATAAAAATGCTATATTGCTATCGTTCGGTTATGAAATAAAAATTTGTATAAAAATATATATATAAATAAATAAAAATGCAATATTGTTATCGTTAGGTTATGAAATAAAAAAATAAATAAAAATGCAATATTGCTATCGTTAGGTTAGCCTGAGTCTTACGTTATTTTTATCATTAAACCAGCTAAATATCAACTTAGGTTTAACCTAAAGATTAGAATTAATATTCAAAGATTAAATTTTTCTCCTTCCCATTCATTTGAAATATTATCAAATTTCTATTGTACTCAACAAACCCAAATATCGTATTGAGCAATTATGGAGTAATTCGTGGCTTCATGAATTACTAGAAAAAAATGTGTCTCGTTAATATTACGCAATTAATTTTTCGGAATTACGAGTGATCGAAAAAACTCAAAGTGCACATTAATCTACGTGAGTGTCGCAATGATCGAAGAAAATCTTACGATCCCCAGAATAGGGTTAGGCCATTTTCCTCTCGTCAGATTTGGAGTGAAAGGCGAGTTAGTGCTGAGGAATGACCATCGAAAATCCAGCTATACGATGCAAGTAGTCAACTTCCCGATTAATCGGACACAATAAAAGTTACGCTGCTTCGTGCCTGCCCTTATCGAATTTCGCTTTAACGACTCGAGGCAAGTGAATAAATTTAAATTTTATTACCAATTGCTAATTATTAATTTACTGACTTCATTTTTTTTCTGCACAATTTTAAAAATGAGAAATAAGAAATTTAATTTAATTAAACAAAATAATATAAGAAATATAAGAAATGCAATTTTATACAATTTTAAACATAATTATTTTGTTTATAAAAATGCAGCAATAATTAATAATTTGTTGCTGCTGGAAACTTTTAGTTTTTGTTTAATAATAATAATAATAATAATAATATAGATGGTATGTATTAAAGTCATAATATACGTTGAAGATTGAAGGGAATAAAGGAGATGAAGTCTGGCATGTCAAGATTCGTGAAACTTGCGAGTAACATTGTAACCCCCCCAGCTCTCCTTTCCCAATATTCTCATCGGGATAATGCACGCTCAAGTGGATACGAAGCTTCAGCTGCTGCACAAACTGCAACTCGAGAGTGGATCGCATCACTAACGCCGTGCTTTATCAATCTTGATTTAGATATATATATATATATATATATATATATATATATATATGTGTGTGTGTGTGTGTGTGTGTGTGTGTGTGTGTATAGTATATACGAGAGTTACGTTAGGATTGGGTGCAACAATTTACTTTGAAAACTACCCCTCCGTATTATTCTCCTATTGCTAAAAATACATTTCACATCCTCCGTAAATAAATTCACGAATGTTTTTGTTTACAAAAAATTTTTTTTACCAGCATTCCAACGAGCAACCATTAAAAATTATTTCATGTACAGAATTATTTGTTTATTTATTTTATCAGGTATATGAATAGCTATGTAAAAAAAAAAAAATTGAATGATTTTTTATTTGAATACAGGTCATGATCTCAAAGTCATTATTTTCTCCATGAGAAAAATGATAAGATTTGATAAGAATAATTATTGACACAATTATTCCAACGACAGAACAAATGAAATAATAATGATTAGTCGTTGGTTGACTGACCAACAGATTTGTTACAGTAAATGGCTCTTATATATATATATATATATATATATATATATATATATATATAGATGCGCTCATTTCGTAATCGCAAGAATTCGCGTGATAAGGGGAAGTCAATATTTATGAGGTGTATTTGATAGTGATAAGAAGGTCTAAATGAACTTGTTCAATTCGGGTTAACGACGATATAGACATATTTATTTAAAAAAATAATAATAATATTAAAAAAAAATTCTAATGTACAAAATAAACAAAACTAAAATATATTTGACTAATTGTTGTGCAAGCACTTGATATAAATAATCGTTTGAGTGATGAAATTTTTAATAATGATCGTTTCCTTTTTCCTTATCGCTCATAATGTTGGGTCTTCTGTTTAAAATATTTTGTATTTCTTCCAAGCTCTTTCCCTCAGTTTCAGGCACGTATAAATATATCAGTATCCAAAGAATTAGCGTTATAAAAGTGAAGGCCCAGAATGGTGCATGGATACCATAGGTATCTGACAAAACCTTGAAAAAAAAAAAAAAACAAACAATACAATAATCGAAATGAAATAATTGTGAATTGCAACGAAGATAGACGAAGAAGATATATATATTTTTTTAATATCAAGAAAATTGTGGGAAAAGGGAATCGAAGAAAATTGTGGAGAAAGGGATAAAAAGGGAATCGAAGAAAAATGTGGAAAAAGGGAAAAAAAGGGAATCGAAGAAAATTGTGGAAAAAGGGAAAAAAAGGTGATCGAGTGGTGAAATGAAGAAAATGAAAAGAGAAATTTGTGTGGGAATGAAAAAACAAAATATATAACAAAAGAGGGGATAATGAAGAATTTTGAAGCGTGAGTAAAGGGATAAGGTAAAGTTAGCAATTAGCCCTACATTGTAATCGTAATTACAGGGGTAACATTATCAGCTGATAAATACGTAACGTGACGTTTTATGATGTGAATGGCATGGGCAGGATAAAAGAACGGTGGTTAGGAGGAAAATGGAAAATCAGTGAAGGGACTGAATGGACATCTAGAAAAGCAACGAATCAAGGGTGAATTAATTGAGACAAGTCATAGGGTTGCTGAAAGGGGGATCTAATCGAATAATCGTGTGGGGGAATTTGAGAGACTGGCTATAGGAAGGGAACCGAGTCGTTTCATTGGAGAAGAAGTAATTGAATTGAGATTGAAGAGGAAAGGGAAAATGAATAGTCCCTAAAATTGAGATAATGAGTCATTAGCTTGGAATTGTTCATGAAGTATGCAGCTAAATAATAGAGTATTATTGTTATTATTTTTTTTGTTGTTATTCTTGTTGAAAGGGAAAATTAAAAAAAGGTAAATGAAAAAAAATATATGCATAAATAAATTGTGAAATATATGTGGAATTAGTTTAACATATTTGAGAATAAATATGAAAAGTTTTATTTGAAAAATATATATGATTCAATTTTTTTAAAAATATTTTACACATTTTTTCGTATATTATGCATATAAATTATTCCAAGCAATGACTATTTATGGTTCTGATTTAATTGTTAAAAATAATAGTCGACTTATACCTGATAAAATTTGACCGTAGCAGTGGTGGTGATTGCGTAATAGAGAGAGCAGCATATCGCAGCTGGAACTTTGACCTCAAAGGCAAAAATTTCGCCGATGTAAGCGAGAGGCACTGGATTTAGTGCCAGGCCATAAACGATGACATAAATAACGACAAAGACAGTTGGTATCCAGTTAGCCCGACTGACATCAATTCCATTTGATAAAAGAGTGAAGAAGGTGGCTATGGTTGCCAGTGCCAGGACGCACAGTGGAGCGGAGAATAGGAGAAGCATACGTTTGCCAACAGTTCTCACAAGAGCAACGCATATTGTACCAGCAAGTACAATGGCACAGCCTGTCGTTACAATGCTGATTTTTGTGCCAATCTCAAAGCCAGCCTCTTTGAAAATATAAGCCTGATAAGCCAGGACAGGTGCTGCTCCAGTCAGGGTCAATGAACTCAAAAGTATCATAGCAATTCTAAATGCTCTTCTATTGCCAGCTGTTCTGTATGCCTCACGAAGAGAACCATAAAAACTCAGTCCATTGATATTTTTATCCTCGGTCGAGACAATTCTCTTGACCTCTTCCAATTCCTCATCAACATTTTCCTTCCCCAATGACCATTTGAGCGTTCTCTCAGCATGGCCAAGTCGATTCTTTCGCGTCAGAAATACCGAAGTTTCTGGTAGCCAAATAAATGTGAAAAAAAATATCACTGGTACAATCAGTGATATCATTGCCATTGTAAAACGTGAAACGTAAAGGCCAATTGCATATATCAACAAAATACCAATGTTGATCAATACAGCCATTAATGTTCCAAGTGGACCACGTGTTCTCTTGCTACTTATCTCACCGAGATACATTGGCATTACCGAATAAGTTATACCACAGCCTATGCCTGCTAATAATCTTGCCAAATAGAGTGTCGTGTAATTCGATGCTAGGCCAAGTGCTAGCCAGCTGAAAACTTTTGGTATCGATGCCACAAGCAACGTCCATTTTCTACCTATTCGATCCATCAGAATTATCGGTGCCAGTGAACCAATTCCAACCCCTACGTACATCAAGTTTATCACCAGTACACCCTGATCTGGTGTCAGTTTTATCGTCGGATCTTCCCCATCGAATTTTGGCAGAGTTGTCGTACTCCATCCCTCGTGAAGACCACAATCGATTATCAACAAATTGCCTGAGATTTTTTTTTTTTTTATATTTTTTATTTTATTTTTATATATTATATTTATATTTTTTTCGTTAATGATACATTTTTATAATTACAGCTCTCTGGTTTATTATTGTACAACAAAAATAATATTACCAATTGAAAATCACGAGTAAAAAAAAAAGTATACGAAAGAAAAAATAAATTTTATAGAAATAATAAAATAATGAAAAATTAATAGAAACAAATTATGGATTTTAGAAGTAATTAATTATTTGCAATACTGCGCAAAAGTAATTTCAAATTAAAGACTCAAGCCGTGAGAAAATTAATTAATGTAATCCATAAATCTTACGAGACAATCCTCGTTCATTATTATACTTACACACCACACCGATAACAATTTGATGGTATATTTCGCGATCGAATTTCAACATGATGATACAGTCGTTAGTGAGCCTCGTAATTGTCCTTCCAGCGTCGTTCGCGCGATGATGCAAACTACTTTGTGATCAGTCTCTGGATCTCGTTGCATCTCTAATTATAAGAGGATGGGAGATGATTCGTTTCAGCTTGTTAAAGCATGACTTGCATATATATATGTATATACATATATATGTATATATACACACATATATATATATATATATATACGTATATGGTAAAATATGTATCCATTAGATGACTATGCAATTGTCTTATCACCATATCTGAGTTATTTGGTGTTGGTATGATCGTGATAATTCTTTAATAACACTAAACAATCCTTTTTCGCGCGGTCGTTCCTGACATCTGATAAACTGTTGTGACTGAATTTACAAACAATAGATTTCGTCATATTATTCTGACATTCTCTGACCTCTGTATAATTTAATCGTTAAAAAGAAGCAGAGAAAAACTATAAACCATTTTAAAGCAAAGCATTTTACACGAGTTTTTGAATTCCAATATTCCATATCAAGTGCAACCTTGTTACCTAATGAGTAAGAATTTTCATTGTACTAAGAGCTAAAGAAATGTGGCACGTGGCAAACTTTGATGAAAAATTTGTGATTCTTCAATATTTACAATTTTTTACAAATTATAAATTAGCAATAGTGAACAGTCTGAAGCGTCTTTTGAAGTCAAGGAATTTTCTGTTCAGACTGAGTTCCCAAAATTTGTCCAAAAAAACAACAATACGTATCAACGGATTTGTCCATAATTAGACAAATGTTAATTCGTCCGATTGCACGTGTTAAATCCGTGGCTAAGATATATCTCAAAGTGTGTATTCCTAATTACAGTTAATGGAACGAATCTGATGATAGTGAAGGGATTAAAAGGGTCGAGAGTGCCACTAAATACCATCCATCTAAATATTTGCATATCCATCGTTGAATGTCCAAAAAAGAACACAATGTATACTCGAAAATCATCTATCAAGGTCTTCCAGGATTTTCAAGATCCAGAAAGGTCCAGGTAATCGGAACAGACCGATGTTGGGATACTTAGTTCAAGTGAACGGAACAGTCGTCTGTGCGATCAAACCGCTTTCTGTAGTTTCACTGACCCTGTGGTCACTGAGTACCCAGATACAGTAATGCATGGGGAAACGTGATGAAGAAGACTGCCAACAGGAACAGCCTCAACGGTTCGAGTTCAAGTCTTGGCAAAGCAAACTCAGCCAGTGCCTGTAAATGCTACAAGTCCAACGTGAGCCAAGGAGTTGAAAGAATCCAGAATGCCACTAAGTACATCCCCACTTTCATATCCATCGTTGACATCTACCAAGGTCTTCCAGGATTTTCAAGATCCAGAAAGGTCCAGGTAACCGGAACAGACCGATGTTGGGATACTTAGTTCAAGTGGACGGAACAGTCGTCTGTGCGACCAGACCGCTTCCTGTAGTTTCACTGACCCTGCGGGCACTGAGTACCCAGACACAGAAATGCATGGGTATCAACATGGGGAAACGTGATGAAGAAGACTGCCAACAGGAACAGCCTCAACGGTTCGAGTTCAAGTCTTGGCAAAGCAGACTTAGCCAGTGTCTGTGTGTACAGTGTATCACGTAACTACAGTAAATGCCACGAGTCCAACGTGAGTGAAGGGGTTGAAAGGGGTTGAAAGGGGTGTGAAAGGGGCTAAGGGTGCCTAACTAGATTCCTACCCACATATCTCTCACTGGTAGGGGATAACTATCGTTTCCATGTGTTTGCTTATGTGTGTTGATGTGTTTGTCTGTGTGGTCACGCGGGCTCGCCCACACGTCTGACGGTACATAACGGCCTCTATCTGGTACGCATGGTTGGCGCGTGAATCCACTTGGCCTTGTGCAGTGTGACGATCCGTGTGCTTGTCTGGTTCGTCTCCAACTGCGACTGTGGCGAGCGATGGAACATTTCTCTCTCTCGCTCTCTTCATCTCACAGTGTTCATGCAGTCCCAGAGCGACAGTTATGGCACTCAAGACACAATGTACCCCAGTGGCTCGTGTGCATTGCTCCCCGAGCCCGTAGGAAGGCCGAGAGGAGGTTTGAACGACGATACCACAACCGAAACGGAGCCAACGGCCTTAACTCGAATTTACTGCTTCACGAACGACAGTATAGCAAATACAGAATAGCTGACTTAGACTCATGCATTTGGATTACCAAGTAGAAACGTGAATAGAGATGCGTGTGGCTCCACTGACTTGTAATGCACGCATTGCATTAAAGTCAACGGGTCAACGGGTCAACGGGTCGACGAAATGATTTATCACCATTTTGTTCAAACCAGAAAAAAAAAATCTGGTCCAATGAATTTAAGATAAAATGGAAAATAGAAATTTGAATAATTACTCGCGACTTTTGTAGCACATTTTACTGAGATATTTTGAAATTGGAAGAAATTAGGAATTATTTAACATTTTTGGGAGCTCTGAGTCCGATAATAATATTATTTTTAAATTGCTCTTATCAGTGCATTTTGCAATGAAAAGTTAGTGGAAAATTCACAGATTCTCCAGTATCTCAATGGATATGCGGGTAGCATGAAAAATTGAGTGGAATAAAAAAATGTCTAAGAATTGGCGAGGTCAATGAACAGATGATAGAATTTTGCCTGGAATTTTGCTCTGACCATATGGGCAATTCAGCAATTTCAATATAAATGAACCCGATCATCGTTTGACCCAATTGGGTTAAACTTTTCGTCACGATAATGGACGAAAAAAGAGATCCAGATTAATACCAATTTCTCGTCATACAAAAAGATACAAATGGTAGACGAATAGCAGAGTTTGCTTGTCCTTTGCACCAAATTGGGAAACTTATTTTGGCCATATTGGACATTTCTAAATCCAGCAAAGAGAATGGGAATAATTTAAATTAGATAATTTTTTTTGCCTTATTCTTCATTGACTATGTACGTTGACGTGAATCGTAATGTTTTCCAGACAAATGGATGAAATTGTGGAATTTCTTCATCTCCATATATATCTTTGAAGATGAATGTATAAATTTTTTGTCTCATTGTTTTGCCCTCTTCGGATGAAACGTTCAATCTCACATATGTCAGATATCCTTCTGTTTCCTTTCCTGTGGCATCGATCGATGAAAGATAAAAAAAAAAAAAGAAGAGGAAAAAACGTGAGTACGTAGAGTCTCGTCGCACACATGATCCCTGGGGAGTTGTTATAAGGATAGCATCGAGGATATTTTTTTCCTTTTTCCTCTCATCTCTAAACGAAGTCTCGAAACTCGGTCTGGTCTCGATCTTGTGGTAACTTGGAAATGGCCAGAAATCGCTTGATTCCCCGAGAGGGACTACGAGAATTCGTACTCTTTATTAGCTATATATATAAAGGTAATAAAGATTTTTTCATTCATTCATTTTATTATTACTACGAAAGGACTAATCATGGTAAAAGGTATCGATTCTAATGAGACAATTTTTTTCTACTAAAAAATGAATGGTATTTGTTAGTAAGAGACTATTTACGTTTGTTGGTATTTGTAGATCATTATCTATTGGTTTCTTATGCCTTGAGGCTCCTCTGCAGTGGCGTAAGAGCGAGCCAAGTTGAATCATCTCAAGGTGAAGCTGTTACTACATCGAGCTAAGCTGGTTAGGGTTTGACAGGTCGCAGCTAACAGGTTTTCCTATGTTATCCATAAATATCACATTCAGCGTTTCTCTGAATGAATTGAGCGAATCAATTTCAATCGTTATTATGATGGAATGAGGAAAAATGTGTTAATTTTATTCAGTTGAATAAATTATTTGATTCCATCAATCATTTAAATTATGTCATAATCTAATTTAGATTTTTTCATCGATCTCGAATACATCAATAAAACTGAATTTACTCAATATTATTAATGGCCCAATCGAACTTTTGAGTGAACCGAGGTCGCTGCACCCACCAGAAATTAAATTTATTTATTTCGTAGTATAAATTAAATTGAACGATATATTTTTTTTTTCAATGCACAAAAAATAACGTTAAATTCAGGCGAAATTTGACTGGGCTCGAAGAAAAGTTATTCAAAATGAGGAATTTTTGTATTATCAGTTAAATAAATTCTTTCACTTCCATGATCATCTGGTGATTACGACAAAATTCTCTCACAAAAAGTGTAAAAAAAATTATTCTCAATGTTATCAGCAATAAGTAACTCAAGAATGATAAATGATAAGGAAATAATAAATTGTCAGATGAAAACGTGACGAATTGCAGAATATTTTTTTTTTTTTTTTTTAATAATTATTTGCTTAACTGAAAACTTTTATTTGTGCACTTGTGAAGGCAACGAAGTATGCAGCATTTTGCCCATTTATTTCTCTTACTTCGAAAAAAACTTGATCGCTTAAAAAAAATGTTTTTTATTCGAATTGTTTTTCATCGTCATTGTGGGTAATCATATTCCTCTCTCTCTCTCTCTCCCCGCATCTCTCAATAATTGGACAAACTCTGGCATAATACGTGTATACCATTTTCTTGTGGCATTTATCTCGGCTGTTAAAATTCCGCATTTTGATAGTTTCAAAGCCGGTTTTGCCTTATGTTGGTCGCATCCTTAAATATTCGTCGCGTACGAGCTTCCCAAGGTAAAGGCAAAATAATTGATATCGGCATATATAGATATGTTTTATATAGAGGATATTCGTGGACAAATCTACAAACCCATAATCCTCACCATCAATTTTTTTTTTCCATTTAATATGCTGTGGGACAAATTAAAAATAATTCCAAAAAAATTTCATCAATTTGGTCGTTATGAACGATGTTTGTTATTGAAATATTTGGACATTATCGAGTATTCTAAATTTTAGACAGTGAATTATTTTTGAGAAAAAGAAAATAATCAATTTTTTTCTTTTCCAATAATTTCTTCAATATAACGTAACAATTTATTTTTAAATTTTAAATTTTTAATTACTGGCTTCTCTGGAAGGCTAAAAAAAATATATTTTTTGGTAAAAAATTTGATACAAATATTTTAGAACAATCGATAACATCCCTCATAGTGTTGATTAACAGCTTCATTGATGAATGACGAAGGAAATTTTTGAAAAAATCTCAGTACTTGTGTATATAATATTTTTTTGTTATGCACAATAACATACCAAACGAAAAAAAAATTAAAAAATTTATGGTTTTACCGATTTAGGCTAGAATGCCCCATAGAAACGTGAGTAGTAATTATGACCGAACGCAGATACTAAATAAATTCCTCGTTTCTTATCGCATCGTTTAAACGAGAACCCTCATTTCTGCAATATTATAATGATCACGTAATAAGTTGGAAAAAAAAAAATATATATATATATGCTTTTGCAAAATTAAGTTAGGATTAGTTTTTGTACGATATCGACAATTCATTATCGTTTAAAGACTGAATTAATATATTTTCATTTTAAATTCGAAATCGTAAGTTTCAAAAGAGAAGAAACGATTGACGTAAAAATCAGATGTATTCAAGAGATCTTCATAAAGATTATAACAATAATTAAAAAACAATTTTTCTGAAAATTTTGTAAAAGAAGATTTTTTAAATTGTTTTATTAGTAACGTATCGGTATTATTGTTTGAAAACAATTTAGCATCTTCTGTATGGATTATTTTTTCAAATTCTATATATATATATTTATAATATTTCACACATATTTCGCCCATAATGATTTCCCTACGAGTTATATTGTTGTTTTATTATTTTATTAACGTGTATAATTTATATTCGTTAAATCGAAATTAAGTCACGACAGTTTACGAGATTTCAGTGTACACGTAACTATGTCAATTTTTAATTTATCGCTCGGAGAGCTCAAATAATTATGAACAACATTGTTGATTTTTGTTTTTTTTTTTTTTTCATTTATGAAATGATAAATTTAGGTCGAGAAATCGAAATGTTAATGATACGAATGTAAAATAATAAATCAAACCTACGAGGCCCTTTAAATTCGGACAAAGAAGTTCGTTAAAAATATAAATAAAAATGAAGATTTTTTTATTTTTTATTTTTAATAGCACGAAAATTGATTTTATTGTAAAAACTTTGACACTACTGAAAATTCCGTTCTCGCGATTGAAGCTGAGCTCGCTGTTCACTCCAACACGTTGTCGGAAACTGACAATCCACGCGAGTTCGATACATAAAAGCCAATCCAACTTTATTTTATCCCCACTTTGTTGATTTTTTCATCAACGATGCTGCGTATATTTCCACCATCTCTGGTATTTTTTTCTGCAGCAGGAAGAGCATATATATATATATATATATATATATATATATGTATATATATATCTCTATATATATATATATATATATGCGAGAGAGGAAACAATTCTTGGGGGTTTCCCGAGCAGACATATTTTAATGAAATATTTATTTTCCATCCTTGAGTTGGCTATGAACGTGAACATAATATATAATATCCGAACGAAAAATAAGAGGCGACACGACGATTCGGTCCTAGAAACCGATGAGTCGTCACCTGTCTTCCTCATTAGTGTATTTATCCACGTGATACAAAAATTCATCGCGATATTACTTTCACCGAATCATGGAATTTAGGAAAGGATTTTCGAAGATATATCGTTACTACTGATGTGACAGCGCAATTATAATATCAAATAATAAATTTATCCAGAATTTTTCATTTGTTTATCATAAAAACCTCAAAATGTACTGAAAACATTTGAAAAGTGTAAGAAATTATATTTTTAGAAAAACCTTGACGCATTCCAGTTCTAATATTTTCCATACCAGTGCGTCATACTTATAAAAATTATTATTTTCCAATTATATATGCATAGATCACGGTCGACTGTTTATTTTGAAAAATTATTAAGCAGTGAAATGGTTTTGAAAAAGTTTCTACATGATTTTCAACAATAATTAATTGATAATATTATTTATTATTAATTAATAAGTTGACGTAGATCATTGGTTAATTATTCTCCCAAAAAAAATCTTCGATTTTTTTTTTTTTTTTTTAATATCTGTATCTATTCGAATATCTTCTAATTATTGTAAATTTAATTTACGTACCGGCGTGCATCGATAAAATTTTTAGTCCCATATGCATATTTATTTCGATTAAATAATATTTTTTTTTTAATAATTACACACATGAAATTTTAAGCAACAAAAATTAATGAAGTTGAAATTATTAATATTGAATTTTGTATAAAAAATGTTTAACGTTAAAATAATTTAGAGTGACGTAAAAAAGTACCGTTGAAATTCGATCTTTTGTAGAAAGACTGGAGTAACGCGAATGGCATGTACAATGAGAAAGGAACCATTACTGTTGCTATAACGTCTCAATGCTGTTGTGACGTTTGACGACCTCGCATTATATCCTTCCATCAATGAAAGCAAATTATTAGAAATCTAGTCACCTTTTACAGTAGTTATCCAGTTTACTTGTCTGCATATATATATATATATATATAGCATAGAAATTATGTAGTAGATTGTTTATTCCTGCAAATTATGTATTTAGTGTACCAGTTGTATGTTAATATACTTTTTTTTTTTTAATAGCTCATAATTCTTACGATTATTATTTCACAAAAAATTATGTATAGCTATGAAAAATGCACGAAGAAAATCCTTGCAGTGTTAATGTCAGACACACACACACAAGAGCGTGACGAAATAATTTTCATCAGAGCTGGTGATTACCTACACGTTTTCAATACGGAAATAATATACGATTACTCGCTAGATAAAAGATTCGAGATTGTTTACATATATATATGGACATAGATTTCTAGTCGAAAATACGAAACAGTTGCTGCCATAAGATGCAATTTTTTTTTTTTAATCATAATTATCATAATATCATAATTTTCGTTTTTACAAATTACCAGTACTGGCTGCTGTAATTTCAGAACGACAATTTTTTTTCTTTCCTCTTATTGAATTCATGTCCATGTTTTAGGAAAAAAATTGAACAGTAATGAATAAAAGTTAAATTATAATTAGCATGGATTTTTATATTATAAAAATAAGAAAATATTTTTGTTCGATTCTGTTGAATTTTTAGAGAAATATTTTTCATCACAAAAAAGTTCGAGTTGAGTGGTAAATTTTTTTTTTCGAGATATTTTAAAAAAACTTGCGTACTGGAGAAGTTTCGCGTTTGTCGGTGAGAATTGTCGTGGGACTAGGAATGAGATTAGGACTTCGGGGAGAAATATCATATAATAGCGAGATAGGAGAAACTATATCGTAACAGCACCACACAGTCTCGTCCCCAAAGTATATATATATTTACATTTGCATTCGGTAATTGACCGCCCCTCCCCCATCCCTTAGAGAATATAATTGACCAAGTTTAGCGAACTTGGAGGAAATGCATTTAGTGATGCAGTGAATTCAAGATACGTTTTTGCCAATTTCTCGTTATATAAATCGCTATAGTAAATTCTGTATAGCAAAATTCGACAAAATTATATAATTAGTAGCTAACATTTTTTTTTATTACATTATTTCGAGAATTAAAAAAAATATTTCACATCTCCATAAATAAAGGATAAATAATAAAACTGCTAAATTGTGAATATTATAAACATCGATGACTCTGAGTCAGATTAATTATTTATGAATTTGTGCTTGCCTAATGAATTTTTCTGTCAGCCCATAGACAAAAAAAAATCCAACAGCGAATGGTAATCGATAGTAATAATGGAAAACCATTGGATAATGAATGTAGATTATTTGGAATTCCGGTATTTCCCAGTAGTATTCATGGATGAATGATTATGGGACATCCATTGAGTAGTTATTATTATTACTCAATAATCACGATTTGAAAATTAATGTGCAAACACGTTATAGGGAAATTATAACTCTCGCAAAGGTAAAATCACAAAGGTAAAATAAATGTATGGGGCACTCCGAACACGATGGTCGGATATCGCAGCCACTAGGGATCACCATAATTGCTATATATATAGACTCACCGTCATGAGAGTCGTACAGATAGATGATTTTTTTCCAGCCATAATGTCGCACAGTATCAATGATGGCACGATGATAATCTGGACGCATGCTTATCGCAAAGTCGAGAAGACCCGAGGATGGCATCAGTACCTATAATGTGATATTTCGTTCTTGAGTGTTAACCAGAAAATCAGTTCCAAATAATATAAATCGACGATAAGGACTTTGGATTATGATTGTTTTATTTTCTAATACCAGAGTTAACCAGAGAATCAACTCCAATTAATATAAATCGATGATAAGGACTTTGGATTATGATTGTTTTATTTTCTAATACCAGAGTTGACCAGAGAATCAATTCCAATTAATATAAATCGACGATTTTGGACTATATATATTTTTTGAGTTAAGATTAAATTTTAATGCTGGCACACTTTTTCGGACCAACTCCGTTTTGTATCAATTCGATCTAGCAAGTAAACATTGACAAAATAGAAAAATAAAATGACGCGAATGGGAGAATCGTAAGGAGGAGAAAAACAGAAATGGTCAGGCTTTTGTGAGACAATTCATCGTACGTTTAATCGAGAAACAAATTGCGCCATCTCGTGGAATTTATCTCTGTCGTGGATTTACCACGTAGACATTATGAGCGATGGTTCAGATTATTGCAAAATTGTCGTTTAACTGAAACTTCTGGCTCGTAAAATGTATCGTTCTATCAGTGTTATTATGAGCAATTGAAATATCTCATCACTTTAATACGAACTGGAATGTTACAGCTCAAATCTAGTTGGTAGGAAAATCTCCTCCAAGTAATATATTAGTTGTATAAAAATATCAAGAGAATTATTTGAAATTTTAAATTCTACAAAATCAGAATACAGGAATGTAGAGCACAGAATCGGTCCATCAAGTTTTGTTAACTGATTTTTAACAGTTTAAAAAAAAAATTGGAACAACAAAAAAATACATCCCCTACTCCTACGAACATCCCTGTTGAAATCCACGATCGAATGCTATAGTTCAATATTACAAAGTCGAATGTACGATCGAATGGACGTTAGGGGTTGTTTTTGCCCTGTGGGTCGTGAGTAAAAATACATTTGACTGTAATAATATTTATAGGTTTACTTTTGGATTTTTCTCATATATATATATATATATAAGTGTGTGTGTGCATCGCATTCTATCAACCCTTCACTGCTATCGGTCCCGCAATGAGCATAATATTTCTCGTGCACTTATCATACGCGAATATTTTATATTTATATTTACTTTCCCCGACAAATAAATTCACCCTGTTCCTCTTGGTTTTATTTTGAAATGTAAATTGGAAAACCCGATTCGTTGGGGCTTTCTGCGGTAGTGATGACCACGGGCGAGCATCCCTCGTTCGTTTCACAGTGTACGTTTTCCTCTTCTCTATCACGATGTAATTTTGGAGTGCTACAACCCCGCCAATTCCCCTCTGCCATTGCTTCCTTCGCACAGGTCATACCTCGATCGATTCAACAACCGCGCGCACAAAATTCATCCCTCGTAATATTTCCCCATTGCACGCGTGACAATTCGCCTCTCGTGTTTTTTTTTTCCCCAACAAAAAATAACGTAACGATGAAATAATTTTGTGTTTCATTGATAGAAACAAAACGTCTGCGCTCGGTGACAGATGGCTAAAGTTTTTTTTTCAATTTGCGAACTTTTGACCCTGGGTAATTGAATACTATGGTAGAAAATGGCGGGTCTTTTTTGTGGGTCGACTGAATTTTTTTATTATTTACTTGAACCAACTAGAATTCATTGTTATTAATTTTACCTTCTCGGGAAACCAGGGCGTGACAAAAGGCATCTGGAAAGTGTTGCTGTACGAGTGGAGAGTATCGAAAGAGTCCGGACTGACAGCTCCCAGCATCGAAAATACCCCTCGGCTAAATTGAGTACAAACTGAAACAGAAAGCAACGAAAATGGAAACATTAGAATCACCCTTCGTTCATCCATAGAAGTTTTTACATTTTTCTCTATCTTCTGTCAAATGTCTAATTTTTTTTTTCAGAGATGACGAATGAGGCAATGAAAAAATTGTCTCGTTCATCATTCTAGTAATTTCATCCCTAGATAATAAATATAAATTTTATACATACACAAAAAATAGATAAATATAATTTTTCATATTCCCTTCGAAATTATTTTTCGAGTCTTTCGTAGGGAATTTTTAGCTCATTAAATTTCTTGTAAGTTCCGATTTATAGTGCATCGAGATGCAATTATCATCGGTGTAATTATGCTTCGTAATAATTGTTTTAAATAATTCTGATTGAAAAACATTTTTTAAGGATCACCAGCAATTAAAAGACCTTAAAGGGTTTAAGAAAAATCCTCATCATTTCCACGTCCAGCATTTTCCACGTCACAGAATGAAGGTATGAAATAAATAAACGACGTGTATGAAGAGGGACTTTCTTGGATAGAAATTTCTCTCGACAGAGAGAAAAAAAAAGAGAGAGAGGGAGGGAGGGAGGGAGACAGACAGAGTTGATGAAAAGTCACGTAATGATTTTAGTTAAGGGATGAAAAATGTCAGCCCCATTTCTCTCGTTGGCTATGCTGTCGAGAGATGGAAATGCATGCTGGAAGAGAGTTAGACAGAAGAAGAGATCGAGAAAATAGTACGAGAAATAAGAAGAAAAATATGAAGAAAAAAAAAACGATCATTCGGGACAGGAGCTTTTTCTCTAGTTCTTCGTTGAAGCTCGTATGAAACTGAGAGCTAGCTAGATTTTCGTGACCTCGAATTTGGAACGATTCCAGAAACATGATGGACAACGGACGAAACAGGATAGCTCTTATGATGGTATCGTTGGGGGCAAAAAGAGACACAAGAAGAAGAAGAAGGAGAAGAAGAAGAAGAAGAAGAAGAAGAAGAAGAAGAAGAAGAAGAAGAAGAAGAAGAAGAAGAAGAAGAAGAAGAAAGAGGAGGTTTCAGGCTGTCGAGACAAGACTCGACGAGCGTGAGAAATATACGAGCGTTGACGAGGACATCTCTTACTTTCCTTTTTTCATATAATTTTTTTTTTTTTCTTTCCTTTAACATACACGTCGCTTAAATTATATTTTTCGTTTGTTTTTCTCTTTCTGCTTCAGTCTAACACGAGGACTTTAAACAGAATGAGATTTAATAAGAATACTATAATTTTCCAATTCTCATGGTGTTAACGCAATTTGGGAGGATTTCTCGTCCATGTCCAAGAGGTTTGTATTTTTTCGAATTACAATTTCAGCGCCTTTTCTTCTTAGGAAAAAGTGAAAATAGACAAAAAATATCGTAGCAGGAAAAGAAAGAAAGGAAGAAATAAAAGAGAAAGAATTGGGAAGAAATCAATGTCGAGGAAAAATATTTTATTCTCTGTTATTGAATTATTATTATGAAAAATTAATGAAAATATTTTATTTATGTTTATATATATATTTTTTTTAAATATATTTATAATTTAGTTTAGTTAGTTTATTTCGATTAGGATATTGGAATATCCAATGATTATGAACGCACACCAAAGCCTGACACTTTGTTGGAAAGATCAATGAGTAGTCAGCCAGGTCAAAGGTCTAGGAATTTTCAATTGAGCCAAGTTTGTAGCCAGTAATTGATGACGTGTCACGATTTGTCATGTCTTGGACAAGAACAGTAGATGAATCGAAATGTACGAGAGTCGAATTCAACTATGGACGAAAGGGGTGAACTTTGTGACATGTCAATGAATCGTATTTGGCTGTTATCGATGATGCTTCCGGGTGTTCTAATAGACGATATTGATGAGTTTTCCGGATGTTCTAGTAGACGGTATCGATGAGACTTCCGGATGTTCTATAATGGATAGGAACTTCCGGTGATCCATAAAAAAAAAAAAAATAGGTGCAGGATAAATGACACAATGATTGGCCACGATCGGATAAAACAGTTGATGAAAGCACGTAGAGCACAAATGTGACTAAATTGCACAAATAATAACGATTTTCGTATCCCAGCGAAACAACCATTAATATTTTCAAAGGTCAAAGGTCTAGGAATTTTCAAGTGAGCCAAGTTTGTAGCCAGTAATTGATGACGTGTGACGATTTGTCATGTCTTGGACAAGAACAGTAGATGAATCGAAATGTACGAGAGTCGATTTCAACTATGGACGAAAGGGGTGAACTTTGTGACATGTCAATGAATCGTATTTGGCTGTTATCGATGATGCTTCCGGGTGTTCTAATAGACGATATTGATGATTCTTCCGGATGTTCTATAATCGACAGGAACTTCCGGTGATCCATAAAAAAAAAAAAAATAGGTGCAGGATAAATGACACAATGATTGGCCACGATCGAATAAAACAGCCGATGGCACGTAGAGCACAAATGTGATTAAATTGCACAAATAATAACGATTTTCGTATCCCAGCAAACCAACCACTGATATTTAAGTTGGGTGGGGTGGGGCGTGCGGGGGGGGGGGGGCAGAATAAAGTGAATCATCGAGTATTATTACTTTTCATCGATCTTTTGATTTTCTCTTTCCGTTTTCCACATCGTCCAATTCGTCTGGGTGAGTTGACCTGCGACCTCTTCCAGCCATGAATCGAATCATCGCTGTTCACCCTCGTTCGTTCTCATGATAACTGACCAGGAGCCAGTCAAGTTCTCATATACGTGATAAAAAGGACAATCGGGGCAGAATGTTTTTCGAGACAGCTAGATAACGATCGAGAACGCGTCTAGTAGTCGGGAGTAAAAATTTTCAATACTCGTAAACTGTTTGCTCCATTGATCCGAGGTGTAACAGAATAAAAGCCACTCAAATCAAGAACAATGGACGATAGGATCTACCATGTAAGAATGTTTCACTCATATGATGAGAGCGAGGATTATCTGCCCGAGCACAAATGGTGAAAAACTTTCGAGATATTTTATTGTCAGCTTCTTGGACTCCAAAAATATAATTTGCAGTGCACGAAAGTATCGCAAATAATTCTACCTCAAAATTTTTTGCCAAGCCCTTTCGAGTTTTTTAATTTTCTCGTATTTATTTATTGTGTTTATCTATTTACTAAATATTTTCTCAGTGCTTAAGATTACTCTTAACTTTCAAGATATTTTATAGTCAGCTTCTTGGACTCCAAAAATATAATTTGCAGTGCACGAAAGTATCGCAAATAATTCTACGTCAAAAATTTTTGACAAGCCCTTTCGAGTTTTTTAATTTTCTCGTATTTATTTATTGTGTTTATCTATTTACTAAATATTTTCTCAGTGCTTAAGATTACTCTTAACTTTCAAGATATTTTATAGTCAGCTTCTTGGACTCCAAAAATATAATTTGCAGTGCACGAAAGTATCGCAAATAATTCTACGTCAAAAATTGTTGACAAGCCCTTTCGAGTTTTTTAATTTTCTCGTATTTATTTATTGTGTTTATCTATTTACTAAATATTTTCTCAGTGCTTAAGTTTACTCTTAACTTTCAAGATATTTTATTGTCAGCTTCTTGGACTCCAAAAACATAATTTGCAGTGCACGAAAGTATCGCAAATAATTCTACCTAAAAATTTTTCGACAAGCCTTTTCGAGTTTTTTAATTTTCTCGTATTTATTTATTGTGTTTATCTATTTACTAAATATTTTCTCAGTGCTTAAGATTACTCTTAACTTTCAAGATATTTTATAGTCAGCTTCTTGGACTCCAAAAATATAATTTGCAGTGCACAAAAGTATCGCAAATAATTCTACCTAAAAATTTTTCGACAAGCCTTTTCGAGTTTTTTAATTTTCTCGTATTTATTTATTGTGTTTATCTATTTACTAAATATTTTCTCAGTGCTTAAGATTACTCTTAACTTTCAAGATATTTTATAGTCAGCTTCTTGGACTCCAAAAATATAATTTGCGATGCACGAAAGTATCGCAAATAATTCTACCTCCAAATTTTTCGACAAGCCTTTTCGAGTTTTTTAATTTTCTCGTATTTATTTATTGTGTTTATCTATTTACTAAATATTTTCTCAGTGCTTAAGTTTACTCTTAACTTTCAAGATATTTTATTGTCAGCTTCTTGGACTCCAAAAACATAATTTGCAGTGCACGAAAGTATCGCAAATAATTCTACCTAAAAATTTTTCGACAAGCCTTTTCGAGTTTTTTAATTTTCTCGTATTTATTTATTGTGTTTATCTATTTACTAAATATTTTCTCACTGCTTAAGTTTAAGTCATTTAATATTAATCGTTAAGCATGATCTAGCTTAAGTCTAAACGTGAAAATATAAATATGAACGTTTGTATGAACGAACATTTCCATAATTCAGTCTTTACTTATCCTAACGACCATTCACACAGATGGTCCATTTACGAGGACAATAAACGCGAAAGGACTGTAAAGAATTTTATGCTCACAGGGCAGTGGCACATTGTGGTAA
The DNA here is from genome assembly GCA_963669185.1 of Dyspetes luteomarginatus. Classification (NCBI taxonomy): domain Eukaryota; kingdom Metazoa; phylum Arthropoda; class Insecta; order Hymenoptera; family Ichneumonidae; genus Dyspetes; species Dyspetes luteomarginatus. The sequence continues at coordinate 20,534,904 of OY769910.1, read as the reverse complement.
GTCGAGTGCCTCACGTGCCAAAATATAAAATTGATGGTACAGCAAAATGTAGAAGTTTGGCAGAGACAAAAATTGAGATGAAATTATGACTCAACTGTTTGTAGTGATCACGTGGACATTCCGAGAAAATTGTGTCCACTGGTCAAATTTCCATGTTACGTAGTTTAGTACTCTCCCTCTCTCCCTCTCTCCCTCTCTCTCTCCCCCTCCCTCTCTCTCTCCCCCTCCCTCTCTCTCCCCCTCTCTACCCCTCTCCCTCTCTCTCTGCATTCAGTAAACTTTTCCTCTCCATTTTCCGTCTTGTTCCTATCAAGCACTTGGTTTTGTTGAGCAGAATTCACACAAGCGATAAGCCCTGTCGGGCAATTAACTACGCAGCTAATTAACGAAGACCTTAATTGCACCGAGGAAATATTGAATTCCACCTTTCTCATGGAATAAATTGCTCCAACATTTCTAGTGGGTTTCATCTGTTGCTCGATCAAGAAAATAACTTCCATGGTTCGGGTAAACAGGAGTTAACTTCCATTTAGTGTTTAATTTCTGGTTTTAATATTTTCCTGCTCTTTACATGAGCGTTTTAATTCGACATACAATGAGATGCGACTGTGAACAAGAATTAGAGGAAAAATTTTACTATACATTTAAAGCTTGTTTTTTTTTTTTTTGATTTTCCATATTTTACGAGTCATACACGAAAAACTCTGAGTCCTGTGATTTTCTTTACCTATTTTGAGCCAATAAATGTACGTATGGATTTGATTTTTTTTTTTTATACTCCATTTTTGCATACGTACTGATTTTCCAATTTTCCATAAAATACTAAAAGAAAACTTTTATTTTTACGTAGTTTTTGTCAATGTAAAATTTCTTCAAATTTCACATACAACTTCATCCATTTTTCTCACTTGAGCAATAATAATAATCTTACAATAAGCAATTATCGCTGCGGGCCAATCCAATACAATTGGATACAATTCGTTTCGTTTAATTGAAAATACACTTTAACGTAATTAACAAAGTATTCAATAATAAAGCAAAAGGCATTTTTTTCAATCTCACAGAAATCACGTTCAATTGTTATCGATTGAGGAAACAAAAAAACGAATAATAACCAAAGAATTTCTAGCATAATTTATACCGTCAGAACCGATTTCTTCATTCTCACGCAATTATGAAAAAAAAATTTGACATTCAACTATCGATAAATCGAAAAATAATTTCGTTACAATTGATGGCATTCAGTAATGACAATTTCTTGTTATTGATACACAAAATCAGAAATCATCATCATCATTTTTTACGATCGTTTGTATTATTTATTGACTACCCTTCCATTTAAAAAAAATCTTTTATTATTATCACACATCAGTTCGTCACAAAGCAGTAATTTCACCATAAATTATTCATAGCCCAACGTAATTTATTTTAATTATTCTTTTGCGAGTGTCTCACAGTCATTCGGCAAAAAAAACCATAGCAGTCCTATTTTCTTGTTCGTTCTCTCCCATAACAGGAAAAGGAGTCGAGAATCAGCAGTTTCTGCCTCTCGAGGTCATGAGAACTGCTGTAACGTAGCAGTAGCTCCATGACACAGGAGCAAGGCAGCAACTTCTCATGTACTATATACTCGTATAACACAAGCGTGGGTGAAATGAGCGAACGTTGCATGAGACTGGGAGATGGCAAGCAGGAGAGATGGAGTTGCGAAACGAGATCTGTTTAGGGGAAACTGGTGCTGGATTGTTCTCTCTCTTCCTCTCTCTCTCTCTCCCTCCCACCCTTTCTCCCTCCCACCCTCTCTCTCTCTCTCTCTCACCCTCTCTCTCTCTCTCTCTCTCTCTCTCTCTCTCTCTCTCTCTCTCTCTCTCTCTCTATCTCTCTCTCTCTCTATCTCTCTCTCTCTCTCTCTCTCTATCTCTCTCTCTCACTCACTCACTCACTCACACACACACACACACATGGTCTACCGACGTGTTTAGTTGTGCCCAGGTCCAGCATTTATTCTGAAATGAACGAAACAGCCAACCACCCCCAAGGGTGCATTTATATTCATAAGCGTAAATGGCCTCGACATGATATACGAGGTGCGGGCTTGGCTTTGGTCAAAGCTGTCTTTTCACCATTTTCGTCATTATTAATCCTTTCTCTCACTGGCTTCCTACATATTTCCTACATTTATTTCCACTTTCTTCAGCTATACCGACAATTTTCATTCTCTTTCTCGACACTCGCGCCATCTATCTGCGTTGAAAAATCGTCACTCGGTTTGTTTCTCTGTGCTGGCTCTTGTTTTCTTGCCTTCTCTGTATGATTCGTTTTCGCAAAGTCACTTTACACACGTTCAAAGAGATCGCTCGTGGATAATTAAAACGAGGCGTGTATCAAATGTCTCCATTTTTTTTTTTTTTTTTTCACAATTTTAACAACAAATTACGATCTCGAATTTTCAGCCTTTTTTCATGTCGGTAATTCTCAGTTTTTCATGGAATAAAATATAATTTTCACCTCTTTTCATTGCATGCTCGGAATAAAGCTCAACCACCAATCACATATATGGGGATGAAAACAAAGATGTGAATTATTCAAATGCTTTCATGATGAAAATAATTTGACAGCTGCGAGACCCTGTGACATTATTTCGTACCATGATATTTCCTCTGAATATTCCGAGTAAAATTAATTGAAATGAAAGTTGGCTCAAAGCTGTAGTAGCAGCAAATTTCATCCAAGCATTTCGCGTATAACTTTAGCGAAGGAAATAATTAATATCAATCATGGCCATTATGATTTTTTTTTAAATTCTCATGTGAGCAGACGTTCTCACGATATCTGTATATGTTGTGTATTTTTTCAAACGGTTTTTTTTTATCATCGAAAATTTCCAACCCCTATAATGGTCAATTATATAATTATTATTTATAAAAAAAAGTTTATCCTTAATTTTCAGGTTCTCCTATATATATATATATATATATATCATCTTTGTTAATCGTATTGTTTATACTCATATCATTATTTGTATTATTTATTTAATATACACGAGATGTATTTTAGTCACATTTAAGGGTCAAGACCTTTGACGTACATTCGTACATGTAATTAATTTTCATGCGAGTTTATCCGAATACTTGCAACCATTTGTAATATTTCATATTCATCGGGTACAAAACCATCGTTATAAAAGCTGAGACATCGATCATCCAGTCAACTTCCATCTTTTTATACAATGTGTCAGAACACTTTGAATGTCCCCTCGGGGTTCTCTACCAAGGAAATACTGACTTTTAGATGAGGATATCGAGCCTCGACGAGCTAAATTCTCCACGATAAAAATATATCCGGAAGAAATATATGAAAACGAATATCATGTGACGTTTTACGAAAAGTGACATGTCGAGTGATCAGCCACGTAGGAAATACTAAAAGCACATATGAATTATGTCCAAATAAATTTGGCCATCGAATGTCACATTTTACGAAATTTTTTAGAATACATCACAAAATTATTTCTAAAATGTCACAACTTTGATAGTCAAAATTACAAAATTATAATATGAGGATATCGAGACTCGACGAGCTAAATTCTCCACGATAAAAATATATCCGGAAGAAATATATGAAAACGAATATCATGTGACATTTTACGAAAAGTGACATGTCGAGTGATCAGCCACGTAGGAAATACTAAAAGCACATATGAATTATATCCAAATAAATTTGGCCATCGAATGTCACATTTTACGAACATTTTTAGAATACATCACAAAATTATTTCTAAAATGTCACAACGTTGATAGTCAAAATTACAAAATTATAATATTTTAATATTGGAGGATGCGGAAAATTTTATATTATTCCCAGATGAGATTCTTTTAATAATAAATATTTCTTTCAATAAGACCATAAGGGATGCAGAATATATCGAATTTGGTCGATAGTGACGTACGTAAATCCGAACGAAGAGAGATCGTTCGGTTATTTCAGAAATTTACAAAATTATTTATCAAATATCGTTAACATTTTTTTAAATTCTTTTCGTTGCTTTAACAAAAATTGTACATCGAAAAATCTCTCAAAAAATTTTCTTATCGCATTTTCCTTATATTTACGTCAAACTATATAGCAGTGATAATACCCACTCGAATATCTCATAAAATATGATATGTGTAATATAATGTAATATATGTAGCATGTATAATATATATAGGTATACAATGATATATATATATATATATATATATATATATATATTTGAGGCCATGCGGTTGTGACTTACGAGTAGCATGATTTTTATAAACGTAAAAAAGAGGGTGCAGCACATATCCTGGACCAGCCAGACGGATAGAATGAAGTGAGAGAAAAGGCGAATGAGAAATGGTACAGGGGTTGAGGAGTTGGACGGGGGGTGGGGGGCGGAGAAAAAAAGAGAAAAAGAGAAAGTGCGAGAGTCCATGTACCCTGAGGGAGTTAGATATAGGCTGTGTGGATAGCGAAGAATCCTAGGGAAGCTACTATGCTGGAATCGTCCTCTCTCCCTTCGTTCTCTTCGCTTTAACCGCCCTTCCTCCCTTCCTCTTCCTCCCCCACCCCCTGACCCCACCCCCCACCCCGACTGAGAGCGAGGAAAAGATGGTATTCCCCGCAGTAGTACGAACGCCATACCGTTATTTTCGCGCCGGAAAGTTTTATGTCTCCTATAATTTCCAGAGTGTCCTCTGTGGCGCACACATTGAACGGGACTCGAGAGGTTTTTCTCATGTATGGTGGTGATGGTGGTGGTGGTGGTGGTGGTGGTGGTGGTGGTGCTAGTGGCTGATATGGCTGAGGCCACAAAAAAGGGGTGGGAGTGAAAGAGGACCAAGTCCCAGAGGGCAAAGGAAAGTGGGGAATTGCGGGGTGTGATCGTGGTGTTCCCATAAGGGGGGAGGGAGACCAGGAAGATAGAACATCCCGTAAATCGCCGAGTCCTTTATCTCTCTCTCTCTCTCTCTTTCTCTCTCTCTCTCTCTCTCTCTCTCTCTCTCTCTCTCTCTCTCTCTCTCTCTCTTTCACTCTTTCTCTCTCTCTCTCTCTCTCTCTCTCTCTCTCTCTCTCTCTCTCTCCCCCTCACCCCACCCCTCTCTCTTTCTTTCTATACATGTCTACCTTCGACTAGTGTCATTATTTTTCATTTTTTCTCCTATATCTTTTCAGTCTCATCCTCGGCTTGACTTCTAAGTACAAAAGTTTTCTGCTACGATTAGAAATACATTTTGTTAATGGCTATACTCGATGGCGTCTAGCTCATAGGGTGCACATGAGCTGGATATTTTCATGGAGGTCCATTTCGACCATGTGAGCTCGAAAGAATTAAATTGGATGGGCGATACGATGACTGGAGACGTAAAACGATGGGAGTGAAAGATAGAGAGAGAGAGAGAGAGAAAAATCGTAAGGGCGAGCTTGCAAGCACCCTGTCCCTTAAGTTTTGCATCCCTGAACACACATTCAGAAACAAGGAAACAACTAATTCCAACTAGAGTTTCACGAACCATTTAACTCTGGCAACTCTCATACTCTGTCCTATCGCACCCTTGTTATAACAATTGTCCATTTCCTAGTCACAAAGCGTGCTTTTGCTTCGACAGTGTGTGCCTATACAACTCTTCGTTTCCAATTATCACGCTCATATCGTGTGAGCACCACTTAGTCTTATCACTTTGAGTCTCTCTTATCTTTTATCACTTTTACCGAATATAATAATAATAATAGTTTCAGCAAAGGGTTTTTCATTAAATAATAATTACGTACCATTTGCAAATCCTATAAATTTATATTAAAATCTTATGGCAGCTTGGATTGTTGATAAATGTACAAATTGAACCGACTTGAGGGATTAGAAATAGATTTTTATTGCATTATTGACACAAACTCGTTGTAATTATTAATTAAGGGATGATTTTTGTATCACCAAATTCTTGAAACTTGCCAAAAGTACCATTTTTTGAATATTGAAATTTTCATTTATTTATTGGCTGGATGAGAATATAAAGAAATAGTCAAGATAGCTCAGGCGATAGGTGATCTCTTTTTTATCCCATTAATACACTATTGTTTGAAAAAATTCTTGAATTAAAAGAGAAATTCAAAGTTGCCTACAACGTATTAAATTTCAGTTCGTGTCCAAATGACTTGTTTCCATCGAGTGTCAAAGGGAAATATGACCAAGCTGACTGGCTGAGGCTCATTAGACTGAGACTTGCAGGACATAAATTACTAATCGATTACTCTTTTCTTTCTTTTAAGGGATGATTTTTTTTTCTCGTGAGTTCGATGATCTCGAAGACTTTAAAAATTTATTTTTCATTCACACGTGTTTTTCTTTCGTCACAGCCTTATTTTTCTTTCTCGAAATTTTTATTCTGCTTTGGCTCTTTTCGTGTTGTTTTTCGCTGGTTCATTCTCAGTGCACTCCATCTATAGCCACAGAAGGGACTTTTCATCCGTACAAAACGTCCCACAGTCAGGGCATAAAGGAACCATTATTCTTTTTCAGGGACGCGTAGGCGTCGCTGAAGCGCGTAATAACATCTAAGGAATTCACGTTGTATGGACTGGCGAAGCAACTGGGACATTTTGTGTGTGTGTGTGTGTGCGCTTATAACTGCTGTTTCGTCGCCAGGATGCAGTCCTTCTAGCACTCTCATTGCTATACATTCTTGTACACGAATTCACCTCATCTTTGGCAAGCTCTCTCTCTCTCTCTCTCTCTCTCTCTCTCTCTCTCTCTCTCTCTCTCTCTCTCTCTCTCTCTCTCTCTCTCTCTCTCTCCCTCTCTCTCCCCCTCCCTCCCTCCCTCCCTCCCTCCCTCCCTCCGTAACTGACGTCACTGTGCTCATAAAGGGAAAGGAACGATTTAAAGGCTGCTTGAGCCTTTCACTTTGGTCACGAAAGGGTTGAACCTTTTCGTAACCATCAATCGTCACCTCGTTTAGTAGCTTGTCCAACTATAATGTGCATCACTTTACAACATAAAAAAAAAGATTGCTGCTGAGCTTTTGATTTTTAAATAAAGTTAGTCACCTTTTTTTGTTTTATTAATTCTGCCATATGAACAAATAGGAATATTGTGAAATTTTCTCTAAAAAAAAAACGAAGATTCATGTATGAAGAATCAATAAAAAAGAATGGAAAATTTTATATAATGGAATTTAATAATAATCGATCTTGTTTTCTGAATGATATATTGATATAAATAGATAAAAAAAAAAAAGTTACATATCAGATGACCTTAAGCCACGTAGATCGTGGTCATTTAGCGGATATCAGGGACCGAATGAACTTTTATAAAATATTTTTTTATGCCCTGCCAATCTGTGAGGATCTCATCGAAAAACATGATTTTGTTTGAAAATATTATCTAAAATAAAAAGTTCTCAAAGTTGTCGAATCTCCTCCCTTGGTCCTCGTACTCTTAACATTATTGTCCTTTCGTTTTATATTCATATTTTCTACCCTCTAAATATTGAGCTTTCGGGCTCTTCTCAAATGGCTGCCAAGGTAATCGAACCTACCCCTTTGAGATTTTTCGATCATATTTTCGTCGGTGCTTGGGAAAATGATCAGCCAGGCAATGATACAGGGACTAAGCGATGATACATCATCCTTATGAGAGAAATAGCTAAAAAATCGTTTCTGTATTTTTTTCCCAGAACAGCCAATATCTCGAGTAAAGGAAGTTGCATCTTTCTGATAATCCTGATAATGAGCATTTTGGAAAAAATATAGGGACACGAAATTTTCACCCAAAGAACGCGTATCATTTTAAAATAAGGGATGAATCGAGAGAAAAATTTCATGCATTTCTAGTAATTGCCCTGATTTAATGGTTAAGAAAAATTAGGCAAAACCTTTAAATTAAAAAATTAAAAACCATACTCGAATTGAATGATGAAAAGAATCACCAATTATTTCTATAATTAATCGGGAGAAATACGTAATTATTAAATGTAATATCTTCATAAGCTAAATATTGGAGATACCAAAATTGATTTCTAATTATTTTACCACTGTAATGGTTGAGTTTTTTTCGGTTAATTTTTTTTTTTCCACAATCACCCTTTTATCTGGTCAGCATAAAAAAGAAAAGCGAGGGTGGAAACGAGGGTGTTGAATCGAGCATGCCGATGCAAATACGAGAATTCTTCTTTCTCCTCTCGCCTTCCATTCTGCGTTCCAAACACGAACCAGGGACAAGATATAAACCAATAGAGACCGAAGGTCATGGCGACAAGTCGTGAAATAAAAAAAAAAAAAACTGAAGGAAATTGCTTTACGAAACGTGGCTCAGAAACTAAATCGAATTAAATCGAGTGAAATTTAATCGAGCGTGAAAACGATTGCTGAAACTTTCATGGGCTTTTTTCGTATTTATATGGAATGTGAAAAAATAAAATTCTTTCTTTGAATTTACGATGGGAAATCATATAAATTTAACGAATCAAAGCATAGATGTGAAAATTGGATTAATTTTGTGAATTTAATGGAGTCAAATTTGAGAGGAATTTAATTGAATTAATTTTGTATCCTCATTAATCCTGTACTTTATAACCGTACAGCTTGCTAAATTGAAAATATTTGTTTAATTATGTCGTAATTATACAGATGAAATAATTGCAATTTCACAACTAATTTTGTAGTGAGCAGTATATTGAGTTCTCACATTCACACACACACTCCAATTTTTGTAAACGAAATTTTACCTCTATCAGTATGATAAAAATCCTATATATATGAGACTCACATCAAGGACGCATTTCACGTTAATTTCATTCAAAGGAATTAGTAGTCGGATCGCAGAGAATAGTAATTGTATTCGTACGTGGTCCTCTGCGTCGCGTTGTTTGGAAAAAAAAAAAAAAAAAAAAAAAAAAACGCGCCGTGGATAGCTATCACGATGAGCAAATTAAAAACAATTAAACGAAACTCGATAGACGTGCATGTGGAGAGCAGATAAACTGGTACTTTAACGATTCTCGGTATTAGCAATCATGATTTCCGAGCATTACAGAGTGGTACGAACGGTCTGACTAATTACCGACTCGTACTACTTGTACGATTTTAACTCGCGATATCCTGATGTCTCATACTCATCACGTAAAATTATTTGGTACAATTATGTTATTCGTGGGCTTGCTGCCCGATTGAAAAAAAAAACGTGTCCGTAAATTTACGATGAAAAAAAAAATCAATTATTTAAATTAATTGCAACATCAAGAAAAAGCCTCAAAGGCAAAGAAAGCTTCTCCAAAAGAATTCCAAAGGGAGTTTCGTAATGAAAAAAAATGATTTTTATAGCCTGGCAACATCAATCATGAGCTAGAATTTTTTCCCAACAGAGAATGAATTTTTTTTTTCTTCCATTCAAGGATTTTTTTGTCCAAAAATATTTATTCATTGACTCTGATAAAATTTGAGCTATCAAGATAAAGAAATATCGAGGATTATTTAACATTGAATAGCTGACAAGAATCCATGAATGGATTCAATTTTTTTTGGAATTGACAAATTTTAGAAAAAAAAAAAAATGTCCGCGATGAACGATGTCATTCGGGAAAAAATCAAATCTCAACGACAACGCGCAATATTCGAGGATATTTCGTATTAAATTTGATAAGAAACGACAAAAAAAAAAATAATTATGTAAAATGACATTTTTTTACAGCTTTGCACTTTTTCATTATTATTATTATTATTTATTTTTCCATTTTTTTTTTCAATTCCTGTTTGCTGATATCTACATCATCGAGCGGAAAGCAAGCGACGCCTGCGGTCAATGACCTCTGCTAACCACAACCAGTGCTAACTTCAACGTCCGCCAGTTTTCATCCCGAGCCATGAATTTTCGATATAATAAATCGGTTATCGGATACCAGAATCATGACCTATTTTTCTAACTTTGTTATAAAATATCGCGATTGAGTGAACTTTTTACTTTCCCATCATAGTTACAATGTTATTTAATTAAAAGTTATTGTTAAAATGAGAATACCCCACGCCATTATTTATCGATGAAGCTAATTTAACGTTTGTAATAAAATTTACATCGAAGAATAAAAATTCCTTTTGACAAAAGCATCAATTTTTTACGTCCTGATAAGGCAAAAACGATTTTATTTCTTAACATTTTTAGCGTAACCGCTCAATTTTTTATTTGAATTCATCCAGCAATATCATGTGAAAATTCCCAATTGTTAATTTCCACGCATAAAGATTAGTGTGAATTTTTTATTCGATTTGATTTGATTTGATTATTATAAAAATACTAAAATATTGAAAAACTCCTACAACCCCTTAAAAATTACAATTTTTTGTTCTGGAACGATCCACCTCGTTACAATTATTCTTACTCAATTAGTTGAGTCAAATCTTCGTCTAGAAAGAAGATGGCAGAATCGGTAAAAGAAATCGGCAAATTAAGGATCAATAATTTTGACATAATCACATGAACACAGCCATGTCGATTCTTCATCCTTTTACCTAAAATTAATACTGATATGAATTAATGTATACCTGAATGAAAATAAATTAGAATGAAGTAAAAAACAATAATAATAATAATAAAATCAGTGCACAAGTGACCAAACGTAAAACTGGGCTAAAGTTACAAAAGAATTTACGTTAATTTTTTTGGGGTTCGTCACGACGTTTGATCATGGGACTATACTCGAGGGTCGTCCTATCAGACCGTATCAATTACGTTATCTTTTGACAAATTGACCATACATACGCCTCTGTTCGCATGCGGAGCGTTCGTTGGAGTGTCCGACAACGTCGAGTAACCTAACCAACTAAATATGTGTGTGTGTGTGTTTGGGTGTGTGGCGAGGGGAGAGTAATGGATGTGTGAGTGTGTGTGTGATGTACGTCTATGAAACGAACCAATTCGTGACTCCCGAGGGAGCTCCACATCCCATAAGTACATACGAGCAAGAGTGAGATATGTCTCACACATACTAGCAAAAGTTGCGTTTGAGTATATATATATATATATATTTATATTTATATATATACATATATATATATATATACATATATACATATACATATATATATATACATATACATATATATATATATATATATATATATAGAAGAGTAGATAGTACGTTGGTGCCCATCGATCGAGAGTGCAAGGGTGCTAATTCGGCCGTTTGGGACAGCGCTAACGAGCGTCGCCTACTCGCTAACTGGTCTCGTCTTGGTGAGCTACAAAATTGAATCAGGTATGTTAACTAAGGTAACATTAACCAGACGAGAGAAGCAATGCCCAAAAATGTTGTCATCATTTTCATTCGTTATTCAAATTTAAAAAAAAACTATTTTTACATAAAAGAGAGATAGGGGTGAAGGGGTGGGGCGGGGGTGATCTGAGAAAATTATGGTCAAAGGATCAAAATGATCCATCGAACCCACGAACGATCAAATGGGTGAAATTGTTGATTTACAAATATTGTTATTTAAAAATAATTATAAAAGAAAACAAAATGGCGAGATCCACTACAACAAAAATACAGACAAAAATAATTCCAAGTGTTCCAACTCCTGAAGATGAAAATTACTAAATTTCAGACATACTCCAGTTACTCCAGCATGAGAGATTAAATTTATTTCAAAGTTCTGAATTTCAGGGTTATTCCAATTTGGCTGTCAGAAGGGTACAAAATCTTCCAAATGATTCTCCACACTTTCTCTTTGAAAAAGCAAAAAAAAAAAAAATACTCAGAGAATCTTTTATCGTGAAAAATGAACGCAGAATATGAAAGCTAAGCTTGGAAAAAATATTAAGCTAAAAGGTTTCCTCGAGGTCACATATATAGCCGACATAAATGGTGATAAAAACTGGTCTGGAGTTCAGTTTGTGTTTCGGATCGATCGGGTGGAGTTCAGCTTCGAGTTACAAAATTAATACGCGGCACACGGAGTTGACGCGAGAACACACACACACACACACAAAGTACTAGGAGCTTGAAAGCTTCTTGCACTATGATATTTCGTCGTTCCATGCTGGTACAGAATTCTGAGGAGAAGCTGCTTGGTGGGGTTCACGAAAGTTCATTAATCAAGCTCAAAAACCTTATGGTCAGTCTAACAGTTCCCTGGCACCTGGTCTAAGGGTGAGCTTATGCAAGTGTATACATGGGGATGATAACAAACGGGGGCACTAGCGAGATCGAAAGCAGACGATATATGGTCCAAGAATGTTATTGTTATTATGATACGGTGGTTCGCTCACGTTGTCCAAGTAAAGCATCATGGAAGCTCGTCGAGAAAGGGATGATACCGAGCATTAATTAGCTCAGTTGGGCTGCACTGTCAACAGGGTTGATTCTGCATCATAGACACGAAATAAATGACTGAAATTTTGATCGTATCGTGTCGTTGATAAACTCTCGCGTATCTCATTCGAGTATGTTCACACTTTGGTTAGAAAATCAGATATCATTTATGATGCTGTATCCATCGATTAATCAAATTTCATCAGGTGTTGCGATTGAATGGAACTGGTAAAGTTAATTATGAATTTTTCAAATGGTATCAAATTATGCTTGTAAGATAATAATAATACATTAATGGAATTATATGATATATATATATATATATATATATATGTATACACATAAAGTTTATGTGTAATTATATATAGACCAGAGGTGGTAAATTTAAACTACCAGGCTGTTTACCAGGATTTAAAGTGTTGCTCTTTATCATTATAAAGTATTCGAGTACATTACTCGAATACTTTATTCGCAATACTCGTGTCTGTTAGCAATGAAAATCGTAGCCTATCATAATTATTATTTTTGATCATAATTGATTTGAGGATTTTAGATATAAATGTGAAATAAATCGTTACGATTAAATATTTGGAAAAACATTCTATATCGAAAAACCCTTTTAATAATTGTGAGTATCGCGAATAAATTATAATTATTTTAGCTGTTCTGGTGACTGGAAATTCATCACAATACAATACACGTGGATTTTTTTTTATTGGATCGTTGTAAAAATTTATTAAGATCGTACTGGCCTCACCTCAGATATTCTCGTCCTTGGGACACGAAATAAATTACCAGATTGATGGTTTTCATGAAAAACTTTCATAATTTTATTACCACCAACTAATCAAATTAATTCTATAATTTCAATTGCCATAATTATAATTATGTAATTTGAAAAATATATTTAACGTTGAATTATTGAAATTTTGTGTTTGTACCGGGATGACTAAGCAAAATCTTGAAATTATTTTCACGACGAGAAGAGCTGCTCTTTGGGAGTTTACGGACTCGAAAGAGGTCATGTATACAGAAACGCGAGCGAGTGAGGAAAGAGAGAGGGAAAAGAGGGCGTCAGGTCGCGCTACTCGTTGGCATGAAGTGCCCGTTGGAACAGAGAATTAATTACATTGCTGGGTTAGGATGGGGATGGAGAAGACGCGTTAACATCTCGACACCGTGTGCTTCTACCTCGGCTCCCACAGCTCCAGCTTCCAGAGATAAATGACTTAAGTTCAGATCTTCATCGTATAACCGAGAATACAGATGGCCTTTCTTATCTACTTTCTCTATACTTTTGTTATCGTCGAAATTGTGGTGTTTTACCCTCGTAAACTTACATTCAAGGATATTCGAAGAAATCAATTTCTCATTCGAATGTGTTAAATACAAAATTGAAAGAAATACCTCTTTGGCAAATTTATATGAAATCGTCTTGGACCTTCGTTCTTTTCTCTTCCCCCTCACTCTCTCTCTCTGTCATTTTCTCTCTCTGTGTATGTGTGTGTCTACTATGAGTATAGAGGATAGGTGAACATTTCGGCGATTAATTATCGCCGCTGGCAGCTGAAGCCTACCAAGACAAACGACTCAAATTTAGATCCTATCAGACCGGATAACCTCCAGTGTCCAGTCACTGCTCCAGTATATTGTCTCCCACAAAATTAGGGCACACAGACACACATAAATCTCCTTACTGCCTCGACCTCTTTTGTAGTCTAAGGAATGACCAAATTTCCTCAATGCCTTATCTCGTGACACGTGCTCAGAAAAATAATTTTGTTTAATAAAAAGTCATACAAGAGGTCAACTAGTTTGATATATATACGTTTTAACTTACGTACTAGAGAAGGATCTCAATTCCGTGTAATCAAAACATTAAATTTAAATGCAGATGTATTAAGGGCCATCTAAGGCAATTTTAATGCAAATCAAATTTTAGATATGAGATTTAATTTTTTTTTCGATACGTTTATGTGTCACACAAACAAGGGCTGCTATGGAAGAGCAGGCCTGATATTATTTACCCCACAAGAGTTTTTTCACGGTATCTGGAATTTTTTTTTTTTTAAGTGTCGCGATAAGCAATCAGAGCTGCATATAAAAAATTGTCATGCTGAGATAAGAGTCTGAAATAGTTGGAGAAATTTAAAGAGACAAGAAAAGCAGCAGTATTTGAAAAGTATCGTTTTCTCTTTTGCTAATTTTTACTGCCTCATATTGCAACAGTGAATAATTCTTAAAATTATTTAAATTTAACAATTTTACAGAATAATAAAATGATTTTTATAACGATAAATTGGCCTAAAGAATGGGAAATTTACAGCAGACATTTCCTGTACATGGTGAGAAATCGCACAAATCAAGAAGAATTAAATTCGATTAGGAAGTTAAGCTTTTGATCGTCGATAGAGTTTCAGGGGTGGATTGGTGGTTGGGGGTTAGAATGAAGGGAGGGAGGAGGGGTGAGAAGGACACGAGAAAGAAAGTGGGAAATTTCTATACGTTTCCTGGGCTGATGACCTCGTGCAATTCCAATACGAAGACCACGACGATGGGATCCTTTTGCCAAAGATCCGATCGCGAATCCAGCAAGCAGCGATAGGAGGAGGGATAGGGTATGGGGGTGGAGAAGTCTCTACCTAGTCAAGGTTCAGAGGGAGTGTGGCCACCCTCTCGTGACCTGTCACAGGATTTGCCGCCCCAATAAAAGGATTAAACGGACGAGGGTTAATCCTATTGGAAGGACCATTCTCGCACTTTATACCCCGAGGACCCAGCACACAGTCATTGGTTTGTGTCGTTCACGAACACCATCGTCCAACACTTGGGTCACACTACTTTCGTTCTAAATCGCTTCTATGGGCTGTTCGATCTGAACTATACCATTCCTGATGTCGTCGCTATATCGATGCAGAAGAAAAAAAATATTTTCTCAACCATGGATATATATGGAACGCTGAAAACGTAATCCTTTGGATTTATCAATCCTGAATCAAATAAAGCATAAATCAAGTCTGGGCAAAAAAATATATTGTGTGCCATGATATCCGTAAATGTCATTGACCAGCCTTGAACTTGTGGTTGACCATCATATTTCAGGGAAAATAAATGTTGGGCATTTTTGCTAGAAAATTATGAATGATGAAAAATACATTCATTTGGGCAACAAATAAATCTGCTTACTGCTTCGTTCTAATTTCATTCGTAATTGTTAAAGCTACAAATGGCCAATTATTTCATTTCATTTCGATTTTGTAAATTTATTCTTCTTGGATTATTCAAAATGGACCAGGACGATTTCCAAAAATGTTCTATTATATCTCTCAATGAAATTTCAAGGATTAAATTTTTCTTCAAGTCTCTATCATTCCATTCCATGTAAAAAGATAAAACGATATGAACTATTCACGTATTTTCTATCGTCGAAAAATGCAAGTCCCGTTACGACCAAATGGTGACAAAAAATAATCATAGATAATAAGAGTAAAAAAAATTAATTCATAATTTAAAAAAAAACGTCACATCAGAGCTTTCTGTTGGGTCTATTACAAATTAATCATCAAGCAAAGGACAATATTTTTCACTTTACAGAGAATGAGACAAAAAATTAATTATCATTTTATGCAGAGTTCGTGACATAAAAAATCAAGTCGAAAAAAAATCCTCATGTCAGAATTACGTGAGCTTAACCCTCCCCCCCCCCATCAGGTGGCAGTCATTTTCAACATTTCTGTGCTGTATGAAAAAGTACGTGGTTATGTAATTTGGCGAAGTGGGGGGGAGAGAGAGAGAGTCAGTTTTTCTTCGTTGACTCCAACACACGTCAAGCCAACATTGTTGAGTATTTTTCGTCGTGCTGGGATCAAGGCGGGTGGTGTGTGCACATGTGGCCATGTCGAGAGAGGGTAGATAAACATTGTTCCAACGAGTTGAAAATGGAATTCACGTCGGGCATTGGGTTGATGCATCGTTGCTGGGAGAACGGGGTGAGCTATGCACAAAAGACGGTTGAGGGGTTGTTTTCACCCCATCTCCTACTCCTCTGTTCAAGCTGGTTATTCGCTCGGGCGAAGGTAAAATTTTGGTATCCCATTCTCGCCGAGGACTGCAGCAACGCACTTGCTTTTTTTTTTTCTCTTTTCTTTTTTTTAATCACTTTTTTTCTTTTCTTTTCTCCTCGTTTGTCCTCGTCCGTTGCCTTTCGCTCGTACCTTTTCTCACCAAATCTTTTTCGTGTCGAAGGCTGCGAGCAGAGCTGTGAAGAGTTGTTCACCTCGAGTTTAAACCAGAATATACTCTCCAATATAGACTAATTTTAAGTCCAGAAAAAATGGGACAATTCGTTGAATCTGTGAATTTTATTTCGCGAATTTTTTTTAACTAATTTAACGACCCAGCGATAATTTATTATATTTCAATCACACCCAGAATTCAATGAAATTACAATGGACGAAATTTAACGTGTCGAAAGTCTCTTTGAGCGTTTAAAAAATGATAGAATTATTTTAATTTTCGAGAACAAAAATTTCGAAAATGAAGCATTTTTTTTTTGCATGACCTATGACACGAGAAAAGGAATTTCTCGAATTTGAATAAAAAAATTCGATCTTCGATTCAAGCCTGAGAGATATTTTTTGGCTACTTACATTTTGATCCTCTGAGTATTTTTTTAAATTTTTAATCGTGACACATTTATCTTTATCTTCTTGATGATTTTATATTGAAACGATGAGAAGATTCTGATAAAAGGCCACTGATGGCGAACTCTCGTCAAATTATCATATATAATATTCGTGTCGATATTTCACCCCTACAGTCAGGCGAAAATCCAAAAACTTTCACCCCAACTTTTAATTTCTCTTTCTTACGATGAAATTCCTCGCGTGCTGTCTATATACATTTATTAAGGTGCCACTGGTGGAAGGGGGAAGAGAAAAAAAAAAAAAAAAATTCAAGACCATGCAAGAGAGATGGTGAGTGCTGGTGAGTAAGGCGAAAAACGTGCTGCCCTCTTCGAGTATTCGTCTCTCGTTTACTCTCGGAGTTTGCGATATTTTATGATGAAAAGTTTTTCGCCCTCGGCATATCTCGTTCCACGTCGTCGGAACGGAGTGAAGGGCTGGATGAGGGGTGGGGGTGGGGGTGGGGGGAGGAAGGAGGAGGAGGGGGCTGAGTTTCATCCGCTGTTACTCGGATCGTCACCCTCGATGAAATATCCGAATCTCTCTCGCATCACCGAACTCCCTACAACTCCGCGCCTTCCCACCCCCAACCCCCTCTCTCTCTATTGAGAGATAACAACGCCAAATGGGCTGTGACATCGATCGTAATCAATTGGTTGAGAAAATTTGCAACAAATTTATTTTCATCATTAGCATAATGAAAAATTTGTAATTGGCTTGTGCAAAAATGACAATTCAATTATATCAATAATATTTTATAAAATTATTGATATTTTGAACAAATTTTATTTTATCAGTAGATTGCAGTTTCTCGTTTTGAATTTTAAACGCGATACGAGATACAAGGATTATCATTAATTTTAGTAATTAAGTTAATATTTTGGCAATATTTGAAGATATATAAGAAATAGATTTAAATGAAAAATATATTCCTGAGCTGTAATCATTAATATGGATAAAATATATGTTTGATATAAAAACGAACAAAAGGGTAGATATTTTGAATATATTTTTGAAAAGATTTTTTTTTAAGTTGGGGGAAATCTTATAATTCTCCATCTTATACTATTGGGTGAAAAAAATAAATATACGAATCACTTTTTCTCTCTCTCTCTCTCGCTAGCTAGAAAACCATTCTCTGTTTCATTCCATCTGTCTCGTGCCACCACATTTCAAATTTTAGCAAATGAGTAGATATTTTGAATATATTTTTGAAATTATTTTTTTTTATTTGGGAGAAATATTATAATTCTTCATTTTTTGCTATTGGGTGGAAAAAAAATGTACAAATCACTCTGATAAACCAGAGCAAAGACAAGTGAAAAATTAACTCGTGCAGGTTCATTTAAGAGGGAACTTGTAACGACAATCTTTTTACACTCCACTTTTTCTCTCTCTTTCTAGCTAGAAAACCATTCTCTGTTTCATTGCATCTGTCTCGTACCACCACATTTCAAATTTTAGCAAATGAGTAGATATTTTGAATATATTTTTGAAATTATTTTTTTTAATTTGGGAGAAATATTATAATTCTTCATTTTTTGCTATTGGTGAAAAAAAAAATACGAATGACTCTGATAAACCAGAGCAAAGACAAGTGAAAAATTAACTCGTGCAGGTACATTGAGAGGGCGCTTGTAACCTTTTTACACTCCACTTTTTCTCTTTCTCTCTCTCTCTCTCTCTCTTGCCACAAAACTATTCTCTGTTTCATTCCATCTGTCTCTTCCAGCTGCGTTGAGTTAGTAGCGTTTGTCAACAGTCGTGACTCGATTGGAAACTTGGCCTGAAGGGAATACACTTGAACGTGGAGCTAAATCTCTAGACGAAGATTTTGCGGTTCCTCTTTTCCCTCAATCTTGTGTATCTCCCATCACCTTTGCCATTTCTCCTTGCTTCGGTTGTACTTGCCACGATGTCATTCTCGCTTCTGATAAGTTGCTCTCTTGCGTTTTGTTTACGAAACCATCAAGAGAACTCGTTTAAATGACGAAGAAACACTCGAAGAGCTCAAACACTCAAACACTCAAGCGAGAGTTCGCAGGAAGCAAAAGTCACATAGCGCTTGCCTTTTCGAGGATCTTTTCATTTCATTTTCTCATCCCTCGTTCTCAACTTTCTCTATTCAACGAAGGACAATAAAATAGAAAATAAAATAGAAAATAAAATAGGTACGATGCAACATTTTCTAAGATTTTTTTTTCTCTCTCCAAAGGGATTTTCCTGGTTTTTTCTACGACGAATGCTGATGAAAAAAAAATCTCTTTTAAATTCTTCGCGACTACGTCCAATTTTTTTTTTCTTCCATTTGTTAACCGCAAGCTCATCTAGCTCGAAGATGTGGCGTATTTTCCAATCTTGTCGCGGAGAATCCTTTTCTTTTCATTACCATAAACTTTGAATTAATTCAACAAGATTCATTCCAATTTTTTTATTCTTAATTTTATTCAAACAAACAATTTTATTTATCAATTCATTTAAATTTATCAATTCGTCATTATTTATTGGCGTATTTGATTTTATGGCTATCGCATTGAGTCAATTAAATTTTTTGCTTACAATTCGAAATAGATTGAAAAAAAAAAAAATACGATGCACTTTTCTTCATTTGGATAGTGCCCAGTAGTATAAACATTAAACGGGCTGGCATTACCAAGTTTAATCATTCAGAATGAAAATGAAACAACGAGAACGTGTACACGGTATACAAAGCTCGTAGTAACGTTCAGCAGTCGAAGCAATTTTTTTATTTCATGGCATTCATTGGAATGGCCCGTGGACCAAACGCGAACAATCGATAAGGATTTTAACGCGATCCGGTCAAAGGGTTTTGCAGCCTCGCGTACACGAGGTGGAGAGATAGAGAGAGAGAGAGAGAGAGAGAGAGAGAGAGAGAAAACAAAATCAGTGTGAAAAAGATTTTCCTGCGCCATTGCTGTTGTCGATAGCATTATATCTAACGAGTAATAAACCATTTCGAGACTGATGAGTAACGGCGTTTGATCGGTTATCTCTGGACAGATAACCGGGATAACACTCGGCAATTTTGCAAACTCGTTCGACAGGTCCATCGACTCTATGAACTCTTCTGTTGACCTCTATTTGCTCGATTTTTCATTTTTTTTCCGCTCTCACGTGATATTTCTCTTTTTTTTCAAACGATATTCATTGTAATCTCTGGTGTTTTTTTTTTTCCGAATATTCGGCAGATATTGCTAGCTCAGCTCTTGTACGACACAATATCCATTTTTAGTACAATAAAAAATCCTCGAGTAAAACTCAAAATGGACATTTTAATGAAATTTGAAAAATAAATTGCTCAGGTCGTAGATGATTCTCGAATCCTTTTTTTTTTTTTCTTTCCCATAAATTATCATATGTGAATTTTTTTTATTTTATTCTTTGCCATATATCATGCCTCGTCGAGTTATTATTATTGAATAATATCATATATTGTTTAATATTTCAGCAGACCCCTTAATTTTCATCGTAAAAATAGCCTAAACTGTTTATACATTCGTTCAAATTAATAATAATAATAACAACAATAACAATAATAGTACAGCCATGGTATATTTCTCTGCTGATAATGACTCAACTCTCTCAGCCTTTTCCAACTCATTTCTCATGTGTAATTGTCTGCAATTAATTTCACATTACGATAATGTGCCGGTGATTTGGTATGTTTGTAGATATATATATATATATATATATATATATATATATATATATATATATATGTACATGGATATTCAAATACAAATCTCACTGTTTTGTAAACTGTGGAGTTAGCATACCGTACTTTTTGGGCATTTGAGTGTAATCCTATTGGTTTGCACTTGGTAGAATCCGTAATGGAATGGTCGTAAATTTTCTGCAAGGGTTTCTGCAAGGGGATGCGATTAGTTTCTAGAACGATCTTATGAAAATTCATGGCGAAACACTTTGCTATATATTGTATGCACACACACACACACACACACACACACACACACACACACACATATATATATATATATATATTTATATATATAATACACACACACACATATATATATATATATATAATGTGTGTGTGTGTATGTGTAGGCCACATAGTATATGTGTAACAAAACAGGGTGCTTTTCCTGTGTTGGCCGAAAACGTTTCAACGTTTTCCGGAAGCAGGTTTAGAGCACTGTAGAGAGGCGAAGAGGATTTCAACCCTGACTACCATTTCTCTGGGTCTGGGAGTTTGGCCGTGTATACATAAATTCCTTGTGGGGTCTCGACACGGCGTGAACGTGCCGCTCTGGTCTCATCGGTTGCCTTGGTACCCGTTCTGGTGGCCGCGGAAACTAGCCAGGATTACCGGCATTGCGGGCTTTCCAAAGCTCCCAACGACGACAACGCGAGGGAACATTAGAATTCATGCGGAGACATTTGCGGTACTGCTCCTAATGACCAGGTGTAAAAACTATCCACGAGTATTTATATATATATATATGTATATGTATATTTGTATATGTGTATATATATATATATATATATGTACAGTAGGTCTTTATACAAGAGTATACGAGCGTCCGGGAAAGGAAACGAGAGACAGGATCGCGTACCAGACGCTCAACCGGAAAAGGAAGATGGAGTGGTCGAAGAAACTCTATGGTGTGTATATAAGCCACGAGTTGGTAGAGAAGGTGATGAAGCATTTCCAGCAGTTTAAGTGGGCATCAGCTCTTAAGTTTTTTTTTTTCGTAAAATGGAAAGAAATAAAGAACATCGCGAGTCATGACTGAGTACACGAAATTAGCGTGTGGATGAAGAATCATGGCCGAGTCAGATGAATTCATTCACCAAATTTAAAGGGCTTCATCCCTTATTCTCATTGAAATGGATCTGTCTGCAGATTAACGACACGGGGTTGAAAGTCCATTTCAAGGATCTCAAAGTCATTCGGGGTGGAATTTAACCTCTGTGTTCCTTGTTGTGGACACTTGCACCCCTTTTCACCCCACTCCAATGTACACGACGTACACCAGGAATGCACTGATATTATGTACGAAAAGAAGGATTCTCTAAGAAGGTCCTTCATTCCTCATCCTTATTGAAATAGTCGTCATTGGATGGAATTTAACCTCTGTGTTCCCCGTTGTGGACACTCGCACCCCTTTTCACCCCACTGCAATGGACACGACGTACACCAGGGATGCACTGATATTATGACCGAGTATTCAATGTATAAAGAGGAGAATTCTCTAAGAAGGTCCTTCATCCCTTATTCTCATTGAAATGGATCTGTCTGCAAATTAACCACACGGGGTTGAAAGTCCATTTCAAGGATCTCAAAGTCATTCGGGGTGGAATTTAACCTCTGTGTTCCTTGTTGTGGACACTTGCACCCCTTTTCACCCCACTGCAATGTACACGACGTACACCAGGAATGCACTGATATTATGACCGAGTATTCAATGTATAAAGAGGAGAATTCTCTAAGAAGGTCCTTCATCCCTTATTCTCATTGAAATGGATCTGTCTGCAAATTAACCACACGGGGTTGAAAGTCCATTTCAAGGATCTCAAAGTCATTCGGGGTGGAACTTAACCTCTGTGTTCCTTGTTGTGGACACTTGCACCCCTTTTCACCCCACTGCAATGTACACGACGTACACCAGGAATGCACTGATATTATGACCGAGGATTCAATGTATGAAGAGGAGGATTCTCAAGGAAGGTTCTTCATCCCTTATTCTCATTGAAATGGATCTGTCTGCAGATTAACCACACGGGGTTGAAAGTCCATTTCAAGGATCTCAAAGCCATTCGGGGTGGAATTTAACCTCTGTGTTCCTTGTTGTGGACACTTGCACCCCTTTTCACCCCACTGCAATGTACACGACGTACACCAGGGATGCACTGATATTATGACCGAGTATTCAATGCATAAAGAGGAGGATTCTCTAAGAAGGTCCTTCATCCCTCATCCTTATTGAAATAGTCCTCATTGGATGGAATTTAACCTCTGTGTTCCTCGTTGTGGACACTCGCACCCCTTTTCACCCCACTGCAATGGACATGACGTACACCAGGAATGCACTGATATTATGACCGAGTATTCAATGTATAAAGAGGAGGATTTTCTAAGAAGATTTACTGTCAAAGCATGCAACATCGCGGTTGCCTACTCAAGACGAAAATTTCTCGAACAATGAGTACACCGAAAAGCAGAGAGAGGCAGAAATCATAAAGCTGCGCTTCGAAATAGTTACATTGGCATCCTCGTAATTCTTCGTCGTTGAGGTTGATAGCTATATCATATCAAGAATGAGTGTTCAAATACAGAGGAGAATCGCTCACCAAGTGGATACTCACTTAGAAGTCTGTAGCCTCCACCCCATCCCTCCATTTACTGGGTATAACTTGGAGTTCTCGATTCTCAACCCTTCCCAAAGTAGTTTTGCACATATCTTCCTTCTCTTCGGCGTTTTCCTCATCTCTCCATTCGCGTTGAACGTGTTCAGTCTCTCGTCCTCCTCACCATCTTCGACGAACCCATCTCTTCCATCTTCAGCCTTTAGGCAGCCTACCTAACTGTAATTAAGGACTTACACGTCTCTACTGCTCGCTTTTCCTTTCTCATAGGCATTGAAGGCAGGATCAATTTTAAGTTTAATGAACGAGCTCTTCTCGTCATTCTCGACCCCCACAGACAGCAGCACCCTATACACATATATATATATATATATCATTCTCTCTTTCCCCGACTTGCCGGATCTCTTGTCCTTGCACCCTCCAAATTCCCCTCTGAATTGGCCAACTTCCGGTGAAGTAATGACAGCGATAAGTCAGATGTAGCAGTGGCAAGCTAACAAGATGTAACGTAAAAAATTCAGGCATTCGAATACGTCTGAGTGTACTACGTGAAAAATCTTATCAGCTATCAGAGGTGGATCTTTTGTAATCATGAAATTATTTTCATTCCACCCTAAAATCATACAGTATTTTTCAATTTTTATCTGTATAAACATTTAGTCAATGACAGCGTTACTCGTTGGGATACTCATGGGAATTGAGAGAGAGAGAGAGTATATTTTAGAATAAAATTTATTTTTTTCAGTTTGAGACCAAAACTACTGGCTGAGTTTTACGTCATGATGAATAACATTTTATGAAAAATTAATGGGATCAAGTTTGAGGTCAATTGGAACGTCCACTTGGGTGGAAAAGACGTACGACATTTATCCGTAGCATGTGGCTAAAAATTGAGCCAGATTCTTGGTGGCAAAAAGTGGAATGCCCGAGATGTAATGGCAATTCCCCGGAGGATTTTTCATTCACGCCAGGATTTATTAAAAATTATGAAAATTGATTATACCCATGTGGGTTGAGATTTTTCAAGTATCAATATTAATTATACCCTTAAGCTAGCAAGTTAACTGGCCGTATAGAATTAACACGAGAATATTACAAACTTATCCATCACTGTAGCGAAAGCTCAGAGAAAATGCTGATTCTGACAGGACACTTAAAGTTTTCTTCCATTTGTCGGAGCTGCCAATCCAGTTGACTCTAAAGGTCAAAGGGTATTCGACATTTAAAGTTTGACAAATTGCTAAAAGCTTCGTTTCTTTCTCGTCGTAGTTACTCTCTCAATTGTACATCAAACTTGGGAGTTTTTTGGTCGTGTCGTTTTTTTTTACCCCACAGGGAACGCGAAGGAGTACGCAGATGGCTGATTGCATATATATAAAATTTCGAGTGTATCGTCCATACGCACAAGAATGCACACATAGCACGCACTTATAGCGAAACTATAGCGAAAGCTCAGAGAAAATGCTGATTCTGACAGGACACTTAAAGTTTTCTTCCATTTGTCGGAGCTGCCAATCCAGTTGACTCTAAAGGTCAAAGGGTATTCGACATTTAAAGTTTGACAAATTGCTAAAAGCTTCGTTTCTTTCTCGTCGTAGTTACTCTCTCAATTGTACATCAAACTTGGGAGTTTTTTGGTCGTGTCGTTTTTTTTTACCCCACAGGGAACGCGAAGGAGTACGCAAATGGCTGACTGCATATATATATAAAATTTCGAGTGTATCGTCCATATGCATGCTGAGAATACACACGTGTAGTACGTACACGCCTTTACCCATCGAGAAATGTATTTACGTGACGAAAGTTTTGGATTATCGGATTCGCGAAGCTGCGAAGTCAATCCTGTATTTCTCTCTTCCGCCATCATGTCCTCTCTTTCTTGAGAGCCTGGAAACTGCGCGTGGATACCACGGGGGTGTCGTGAAAAAAAAAAAAAACTACAAGAAGCCTCGAGTCTTGAGAAAAAGGTTGCTGGGAGGGTGACGATGCAAAAGTTTTAAACACAACGAAGAGGAAGGGAGAAATACTTTCCAGCACTTTTGTCAGCCTTGGCTTTCCCTAGCTTTGCTGTTTCTCATCTTCTCTCTCTCTCTCTCTCTTTACGTCGCTTCTCGTCACGGGCCATCGTCGTGACGCGCAATCTAATTCCAAAGTTTTCGCCAGTAGACATCAGAATCCTTTGCAACGAGACGAAGAGGCTGCAAGGACGCTGGAGGCCTTTCACCTGCTGAATGTTTATTTCTGAGATTCTCGTAGTAGTTTGAACCTCTAGTGACTGGATGACACGAGCGTCACTCTCGTTTACATAAATAATGGATGGGTGGCATAACTTAAAAAATTTTCTGGTAAAAATTGAGCCGGTTGCATGGGTAGTCGAGATAAGACTAAAAGGGACAAAAGTCATAACGTGTTGACGTGTTTGAGAAATGGCTATCGGAAATAACGTCGTCCTGGCTGACAGAGAAAGGATCGATTTTGCTATCTCAACTTCGACCCAAGTCTATTGGCCCAGTACACGTCGTCAAGATCATGCGCACTTGTTTGCCTTCACATGTCGCTACTTTTATCATGTCACGTTCCGTCACTTTGTCATTTGTATATTGGGAGCCATAAAAACTTTTTTTTTGTTCAGCCATCTTATGACCCTTGGCACAGTGTTCGTGGATGTAATAAAGTTCATTCTTACCAGGCCCACTGATCAAAGTCTCTCGTCCTGTATGCTTGATCGTTTCCAGTTATTAGTACGTACTCATGAATTTCGGAAATGGTTTGATAGGTTGGCGGGACATTGATCGCCTTGATAGTGACCTGACCTTTGATTAGAACCGTCTTCCAGTCATCGTAAATTTTTGTAATACCATAAATGTCCCAGGACCAGACCAGAGACTCTAAAAATGCAAAGAATCGTACCAGACCATCGATAATCACCGATATGGACGCAGACCCATTGATTTTTTTTTTCAGCCATCTTATGACCCTTGACACAGTGTTCGTGGATGTAATAAAGTTCATTCTTACCAGGCCCACTGATCAAAGTCTCTCGTCCTGTATGCTTGATCGTTTCCAGTTATTAGTACGTACTCATGAATTTCGGAAATGGTTTGATAGGTTGGCGGGACATTGATCGCCTTGATAGTGACCTGACCTTTGATTAGAACCATCTTCCAGTCATCGTCAATTTTTATAATACCATCAATGTCCCAGGGCCAGACCAGAGACTCTAAAAATGCAAAGAATCGTACCAGACCATCGATAATCACCGATATGGACGCAGACCCATTGATTTTTTTTTTCAGCCATCTTATGACCCTTGACACAGTGTTCGTGGATGTAATAAAGTTCATTCTTACCAGGCCCACTGATCAAAGTCTCTCGTCCTGTATGCTTGATCGTTTCCAGTTATTAGTACGTACTCATGAATTTCGGAAATGGTTTGATAGGTTGGCGGGACATTGATCGCCTTGATAGTGACCTGACCTTTGATTAGAACCGTCTTCCAGTCATCGTAAATTTTTGTAATACCATAAATGTCCCAGGACCAGACCAGAGACTCTAAAAATGCAAAGAATCGTACCAGACCATCGATAATCACCGATATGGACGCAGACCCATTGATTTTTTTTTTTCAGCCATCTTATGACCCTTGACACAGTGTTCGTGGATGTAATAAAGTTCATTCTTACTAGGACCACTGATCAAAGTCTCTCGTCCTATATGCTTGATCGTTTCCAGTTATTAGTACGTACTCATGAATTTCGGAAATGGTTTGATGGGTTGGCCCCACATCGATCGCCTTAATAGCGACCTGACCTTTGATTAGAACCATCTTCCAGTCATCGTCAATTTTTATAATACCATCAATGTCCCAGGGCCAGACCAGAGACTCTAAAAATGCAAAGTATCGTACCAGACCATCGATAATCACCGATATGGACGCAGACCCATTGATTTTTTTTTCAGCCATCTTATGACCCTTGACACAGTGTTCGTGGGTGTAATAAAGTTCATTCTTACTAGGCCCACTGATCAAAGTCTCTCGTCCTATATGCTTGATCGTTTCCAGTTATTAGTACGTACTTATGAATTTCGGAAATGGCTTGATGGGTTGGCGCCACATTGATCGCTTTGATAGCGACCTGACCTTTGATTAGAACCATCTTCCAGTCATCGTCAATTTTTGTAATACCATAAATGTCCCAGGACCAGACCAGAGACTCTCAAAATGCAAAGAATCGTACCAGACTACCGATATACACCGATATGGACGCAGACCCATTGATTTTTTTTCTTATGACCCTTGACATAGTGTTCGTGGATGTAATAAAGCTCATTCTTACTAGGCCCACTGATCAAAGTCTCTCATCCTATATGCTTGATCGTTCCCAGTTATTAGTACGTACCCATGAATTTCGGAAATGGTTTGATGGGTTGGCCCCACATTGATCGCCTTAA
Organism: Dyspetes luteomarginatus; assembly: GCA_963669185.1. Classification (NCBI taxonomy): domain Eukaryota; kingdom Metazoa; phylum Arthropoda; class Insecta; order Hymenoptera; family Ichneumonidae; genus Dyspetes; species Dyspetes luteomarginatus. Next base: position 20,507,096 of record OY769910.1, on the reverse strand, counting down.
TAGCGAGCTGACCTTTGATTAGAACCATCTTCCAGTCATCGTCAATTTTTATAATACCATAAATGTCCCAGGACCAGGACCAGGTCGTCAAATTGTATAGACACTTTAACCCCCTCCAAATCCATAAATGTCCCAGGACCAGACCAGAGTCTCTAAAAATGCAAAGAATCGTACCAGACTACCGATATACACCGATATGGACACAGGCCCATTGAATGGTTGGATATACCAAGGGGTCGATAATCCTGAGCAAGTACCAAGACACGTATTACGATTCAGATATTTACAGTTTGGTCCTCCCTTGCTGGCTCTATATCAGTTATCCTTACGTGGAGAGAGAGAGAGAGGGAGACGCGAAGAAGAGATTTAGTGGAATAGTCGACTTGCCCTTCACTGCTCTTACGGTCCATACGAGGGACCATATTAAAGCCAATGTACTATGGTATTAGATGGTACATAGAAATCGATAGGAGAGCACTAGTGCTAGCTAGCAAAAGCTCCGATGCCATTTGAATCGGGATCAATAGGGCTCGTTCGATATAGTGATACATAGTCGATATGTAATTGCCTCAAGTAATATAGAAGAGGTTGTCGAACCACGGGCTAAAGCCCAGAGAGATGAGACTTATATACCATAGCTTTCTCATGGTTTGGATATGCTCTGTATGCCTCCTCCTTTCCTCAATGCTTTTCTGGTGCTTGCTCTCTCCCTTATGCGGTCTTGCACCTTCGGGCAACGGATAAACCGGTGGGAATTGAACCTTGGGATTCATCTCGCGTCTGCCCGCTTCTACGTTATAGATACAGGATTTTAGGGGTTTGGGAGAGAGAGAGAGAGAGAGAGAGAGAGAGAGAGAGAGAGAGAGAGCTTGGGGGCTGGTGGAGTCAGCGTATGAGGTTCGGCACACGGGATGCTAGAAAGCTCCGGGCGTTTCGTGCAGAGGTGGAGGAAACGATGGTCTTCTCCATTTTCCTTCTCCTCCTCCTCCTCCCTCTCTCTCTCTCTCTCTCATTCTCATTCGTTCCATCTCGTTCACGCCAGCTTTCGCGAGCTTCGCGAGTGATCTCTTTGCTCTTTTCCACAGTGGTATAGTCGGCGATATGGCGCTGGCTGGATGGTAGGAGGAGGATGGTGATGGTGGTTTGGCGGGCGTAGGAAAGAAGGGAAATACCCTGGGGAGCCCTCAGTAGATTTATGCCACCCCTCGCTGGCAACATTCTCATCCCCTATTCTCCCATCCCCCCTCCCAGCTCTCCCTTCGCGCCACTATATATATATATATATATATATATATATATATATATATATATATATATATATATATATAGTGGCGCGAAGGGAGAGCTGGGTATATATATATACAGTACAGAGTACATAGATGAGAATGTATATGACACGTACACGTTCAACTCTCTTCTCGATGTGGCGCAATTCCCTTGCTATCCATATGGAGCTTCGCTGGTCATGGTTGTACGTACGCCCACCCACGAAAATCCTACCAGGATATTACATGATATGCACCGAAAGGTGATAGATGGCTATTATGTTCCGCTAAAATGCTGACGTCCCGCTTATATACGGTATAGTCTGCATGGACTTCACATCTTGCCCATCTTCTCGTTCTACCATGTTTTGTCTTCTTCGCGGTGGTCTGTATATTGAGCTCATTTATTTTCTTGTGATATATTTATGCGATGAGTCTATACTCATCGTCTGTACCCATCTATATGGGCAGGATTCAAACGAAGAACCATCGATATGGTCAAAAGTAGTTTTTAAATATGTAGCGATTCCAGGTCAACAATTTTATAATTAATGAGGTATCACGTAGCCTTACACCATGTACAGTATGAGAAACAAAATGGTTCTGGTTGACCCTAGTATTATTCATGACTCTCACTGGCCCTCAGTTAAATACTAACATGACGGAGAGGCATTTAAGGGGTGGTGTGTATTTTGAGCTTATTTATCTTCTTGTGATATATTTATGTCATGAGTATAGATGGGCACGATTCAAACGAAGAACCATCAGTATGGTCAAGAGTAGTTTTTTAAGTCTCGTAAATTTTTATATAGTATGTAGCGATTCCAGGTCAACAATTTTATAATTAATGAGGTATCACGTAGCCTTACACCATGTACAGTATGAGAAACAAAATGGTTCTGGTTGACCCCAGTATTATTCATGACTCTTACTAGCCCTCAGTTAAATACTAACATGATGGGGAGGCATTTAAGGGATGTTTGAGGTATGAGCATCAGATCTCACCCCATTGTGTAAGTATCTCGAGAAATGATGGATATTCGCCTGGTTACATGGGTATGGCAACGGATTATATAACTGAGTCCCCAGACCCTACAACATCCCTTTCACCCCCCCCTGTGTTCTACTGCTCCGATCTCCAAGCAAACCAGCGAACATTAATACAATTAGTGCAGCTTTGCTAAGTACGGTATAATGTGCACGGACTCTCTTCCTCAGTCTTGTTCTCTTCACCACTTGGACCCTTCCCAAATCCTCGGTACGTCCGTGGCCTCAGGGCACCAACTACACCCCATTTTCTGTTTGTATGTGTGTACCACGAAATATAGTAATATAATACGCGGATATAATATAATAGATAACTCGCGGTCGCAAAGCTCGCCTGGGCCATTGCCCCTCCGTTCACCTCCACCTTTTAATATAATTGTTGTTAACGTTTTCACTTATCAAGGGAGATAAGAGAATACGACTTTATCTCTGGCATGAAAGTAAACAATGAAATATTGCAAAGTTTACCATAAATACAATCCACTGGCTAATTATTTATTCATTATTCCTTTGATTATTTATTCATGAGATTCTTTGATTAACAGCAAATTTTATTCTAAAGCGACTGTTTATATGTGATAGATGGTAAAGTTTACCATAAATACAATGCACAGGCTAATTATTTATTCATTATATCCTTTGATTAATATCAAATTTTATTATAAAACGACTGCTTATATGTGATAGACGGTAAAGTTTACTATAAATACAATCCACTGGCTAATTATTTATTCATTATATCCTTTGATTAATATCAAATTTTATTCTAAAGCGACTGTTTATATGTGTGACACGAAATATAGTAATATAATATGCAGGTATAATATAATAGATAACTCGCGGTTGCAAAGCTCGCCTGGGCCATTGCCCCTCCGTTCACCTCCACCTTTTAATATAATTGTTGTTAACGTTTTCACTTATCAAGGGAGATAAGAGAATACGACTTTATCTCTGGCATGAAAGTAAACAATGAAATATTGCAAAGTTTACCATAAATACAATCCACAGGCTAATTATTTATTCATTATTCCTTTGATTAATATCAAATTTTATTCTAAAACGACTGTTTCTATGTGATAAACGGTAAAGTTTACTATAAATACAATCCACTGGCTAATTATTTATTCATTATATCCTTTGATTAATATCAAATTTTATTATAAAACGACTGTTTATATGTGATAGACGGTAAAGTTTACTATAAATACAATCCACAGGCTAATTATTTATTCATATCCTTTGATTAATGGCAAATATTATTCCAAAGCGACTCATAATGAACATTGTCAAATACTCAAACCAGATATTAAAAGAAAATAATTAGCTGGTGTTAAGTTAAATATCGTGAAAGTGAAAGTACCGAGAAACCCCGAATTAGGGAAAAATTATTACAGTCAGACGAGATAATTATTTTTTCTCCATGCCTGCCATGGTATTTGTTAAACGAATATTTTTTTTTTTCATTAACAAGTGAAAGTTTGGGTGGATAATTATGATAATTGATAAATTGATTATGGCAATTTCGTATATTATCTCGTCTACGTGTATAAAAAAAAAGGTCGTCCTCACATTATCTGGTAATGAGGAGCTTTCGTCTGAGAATTCGAGAAATAGCCGAGAAAAGTGGTAGAGAAAATTGATGAAAAGATCCGTAGGTTGAACTTAAAGACCTCTTGTAGGGGGCGGAATGGTCAACCACCCTCAGATGATGAGAACTATCAAATGAGGCTTTTGGGATTCCTTTCGCCTCGTTAAGCGAACTCGTATCGTCTCCCTTGGGCTCTCGCATTCCCGGGCAGTGCATTAATAGGACGCACACTCTCTCTCTCTCTTTCTCTCTCTCTCTCTCTCTCTCTCTCTCTCTCTCTCTCTCTCTCTCTCTCTCTCTCTCTCTCTCTCACACACACACACACACACACACACACACACACACACACACACACACACACACACACACACACACACACACACACACTCGCAGATAATATCAACTGGATTTCTAGACGTAATTCAACCCATCGAAGGGCACTTTGACGAGAGTGTTGGAAAAAATTGCATCTGCCAAGACGTGAAAGAATGAGAAAGGCACAAGATGGAGATGAGAAGATTTTTTTGTAACCCGAGTCGTGAAAAGGGCAGACGTCTAATTCCGTAAGTGCTCGAGGATTGTTCAACCCTTCCCAACGTCTCAATGTAACGGCTCTGTGTGTCTCGTTTCTGTTCCTTTCGCGATAAATCTCTTCTAATATCTTGCAGCGGGCAGTTTTTTTTTCCACTTTTTGCCAAATAACATATAAGTGAACGAATTTTATGAGGAGTGAAAAATTTTATTATTGAGTGCAAAAAAAAAAATGGAATCGAATAAAAATTAATCAATTTTATTTTTCATTGATGATTTTCGTGGAGGGATTAATTATATTGGAAAAATTGATCTCATATTTATTCGACAAAGTATTACGAAATGAATATTTAAAATTGATTTATTTAAATTTGATATGTAATTTATTAAAGAGGCAATAGAGTAATTTAAAAATTGACAAAATACATGGAATTTGAATCAAAGAACTTTGTATGGTTTGAACAAATTTTATCGATAAATGAACATTTTGCACTCTGTCTGAGAATTAATTATAGTCTCAGATAAATATTTCTCAGAGAAAATGTGTGAGTATTGAATTGAATTTCTTTCAGTTTTTCAGTAAAATTTTATTTTAATTGAATTTTTTAAGTATTTAACCGGGATGAGGGCATTAAATTTCTTCAAAAAATGGGCATTGACCCCACATTTTGCCATTTTGGTACTTTCTTTAGTTACATTTTTCGTGGTACGCTTGTCGTGGGTGTAGAAAAAAAATGACCTCATGACCCCGGGGGTGAGAAGCCAATGAATAAATCACGGTAATATTTCACCACTAGCCAGTACCATTGTAGTCACTAAAAAGAATGCGAGGAACAAAGAATATGGAAAGTGAAGAAAGCGCGTTCGTCCACTTCACACGCTTTTATAACATTCGCTCGTTCTCCTGGTCCAACTGAATAAAATCAAGTCTGAGGGCGAGCACGAGGGGATGACATCAATGTAAAGTCAGCCGCTTTTCATTTCATTTCCTTTTTCTCTTTACGCGCTTCTGATTTCTGTATGGAACACGATAGAAACGTGTACGAGTGTTAGCCAGTCTCGTATACAATACCGTGGGAAGAAACGACCATTGACGTCAGAATGTCGAGAAACCGGATGTACGAACCGACAGTCACGATACAATTCTTTCGACACCTTTTTCCAACCATATTTTTGAAGCGGAAATTGTTTTTTTTTTCTCTCTTCTCGTTCTTCCCATTATTTCTGCGAGAGTGGTAGATGAAAATGTCTTGACTGTGACATTGAGTCTTCGAGATATTTTTTTTTTTTAGTCATGCAACTCATATTTAGAAAATTCATACTTTTTTTTTTCTTCTCGTCCTTCCCATTATTCCTGCAAGAGTACTAGATGAAAATGTCTTGACTGTGACATTGAGTCTTTGAGATATATTTTTTTTCTTAGTCATGCAACTCATATTTACGACTTGACTGTGACATTGAGTCTTCGAGATATTTTTTTTTTTTTAGTCATGCAACTAATATTTAGGAAATTCATACTTTTTTTTTCTTCTCGTCCTTCCCATTATTCCTGCGAGAGTGCTAGAGGAAAATGTCTTGACTGTAACATTGAGTCTTCGAGATATATTTTTTTTTTAGTCATGCAACTCATATTTACGAAATTCATACTTTTTTTTCTTCTCGTCCTTCCCATTATTCCTGCGAGAGTGCTGGAGGAAAATGTCTTGACTGTGACATTGAGTCTTCGAGGTATTTTTTTTTTACTCATGGTCATGCATCTTTTCAAAATTCATGCTCGTTTTAATGATATTATTAAATTTTGGTGAACTCTATCTATGGTTATTCTAAAACTTCACTCACGTTTTAACCTAAATATTATTTATATAATCAGCAGCTGGCGCTATTCAGAAATTTTTCACCTTTTGGACTGATGTGGCAAGGAATTAATGATCATTGGGTATCGTTAAAAATTTAATTAAAATTTAGGAAAAGGATAAGTAAGCATATAAATTACCAGAATATTATGTATACTCACTCAGTCGAGAAAGTTTGAAAGCGTCAGCGGTATTGATCACATCTGCATACGCCAAAAGATCGAAGCGTCTCGTTGTATTGTTTTGATTATGATTTGCCAGAGCAAATTTAAATGCTGATTGTACTTCCTCAGTGCCCTGTTCGAAAATTGCACCTGTAACACGAATTAATATTTTCTTATAAATAAAATAAGAAAAAAAAAATCTAACGAAATAAATTAAATTAAATTGAGAAAATAAAATTATAATTTTAGGTCACAGTTCACAGAAAATATAATAATTTTTTTTCAAGTAAAATTTAAATTGGACGACGAAGCGTTAAAAAAGTACCCTGGGCAATAATATTAGCTGAAGTGTAATCGCTGGCTTGAACTGTCACGAAATACTGGGCTATTTGGATGATCTGTCGCGTTCATTACGATGACACGAAATGTATATATATATATATATATACTACTCTGGAGGGTGTACGAGAGAGCAGCAATAGTATTACCCTGACCAGCTGTCGTCCAACAACAAGCAATATGGACTGCAGTCACACTTAATTACGACTATCCGTTTCAGTATTAATAGTTAATGATATGCGACCATGGTACTCCATCGATCCATTCCATCACCATCAGTTATATAATGGACATGTGTGTTACATGTGCCCAATTTCATTGCTGGAAACCCGGAAATAACCGACGCGTAATCACTTCATTCCAAAATTACTTTAGAGCTCATATACACATCGAATTTATGATTTGCTAGGATGAATCTGTCTGAATATTTAAAATTGTATCTATGTGTTAGGCATTTCACGTATCATCGGCCACCTGTTATCTATTTGTTACTAAACACGAGGACTCGTCCATTTGACTGCGATGGAAAATGAAAAATTTATATTTGACGAAACATGAAAAAAGGCTCATGAATTTAATATTTGAAGTTTCATATAGAGATGGCTGGGTCAAGGGTCAATTAATGGATGGATGTGTGTGTTACATGTGCCCAATGTCATTGCTGGAAGCCCGGAAATAATGGACGCCTTCATTGCAAAATTACTTCAGAGCTCATATACACATCGAATTTCTGATTTGCTAGGATGAATCTGTCTGAATATTTAAAATTGTATCTATGTGTCAGGCATTTCACGTATAATCGGCCACCTGTTATCTATTTGTTACTAAACACGAGGACTCGTCCATTTGACTGCGTTGGAAAATGAAAAATTTATATTTGACGAAACATGAAAAAAGGCTCGTGAATTTTATATTTGAAGTTTCATATGGAGATGGTTGGGTCAAGGGTCAATTAATGGATGGGTGTGTGTTAGATATGCCCAATGCCATTGCTGGAAACCCGGAAATAATGGACGCGTAATGACTCCATTGCAAAATTGCTTCAGAGCTCATAATATTTAAAATTGTATTTATGTGTCAGGCATTTCACGTATAATCAGTCACCTGTTATCTATTTGTTACTAAACACGAGGACTCGTCCATTTGACTGCGTTGGAAAATGAAAAATTTATATTTAACGAGACATGAAAAAAGGCTCGTGAATTTAATATTTGAAGCTTCATATTGGGATGGTTAGGTCAAGGGTCAATTAAGCTCATGTTCATTTTCACCATATTCTCATTAGATCGTTCTGATTGGTGTGCAGAATATAAATATTGAAAGGATTCAAATCCCAGGATAATTTTTTTTTTTTTGCAGGGTCAGCAAATTGTTTGTTCTCTCATATAAAATTATAGTAATTGGTAATTGCGTTAGATAATTGCTTTTCGATAAATAAATAAACGAAATCTTGACGTCTTCCATACTAATTTCTTCGGCAGATGGCTCAAAAGTTGGTCAAACGGATCCTTCCAAATTAATTCCATGAAAAGAAATTTGTGAATAACCCATCACAGAAAATTCATGATGATAAATATTGACAAAAAGTCATGGTAAATGTAGCGATTCGTTCACTGTGATTGAGTTGCTACGACGAATTATAACGAAAGTGGAAAACTTGTGTAGAAAACTTGAAGTTTCTGTTCGCTTCGAGAAAATCATAATTTACTTTGCCAGTTGATAAAATTTATCTTAATTAACGTGACAGACCATTCGATTTTTCTATTAACGAAAATCATAATTTTGGTTCTACTAATTATTTTGATTAACAATTTTCGTTCATTTTTTTCGTATAGAAAAATGAAAAAAAAAAAAAAAAACCATTTTGAGCAACGGGCGCCCCAATACAAATTTTGGCATGGATGTCACCATTGATCACGCAGAGTTTCAATTACGATTTCGAACGTGAAACTATATTATTGACGATTGCGGATTGCGGATTCCAATATCAAACGGGACCATGGAGTGCTCTTGAGCGCATGAGGACATTCAGAGCTTTCATTCTAACTATATATAGGCACTCAGCGAAAGCTTTTTCCATCTTTGTGTGTTGGTGATTTTCATGACAATATTTATGAGTGTACAACATGGTTTGTGAGTACTTATTATCGTTAAGGTTGATTTTTTATCGTTAAGTAGAAAATTAATTTTTCATTTCAATTAACGTTTGAAAAAAAAATTACATTTGACACTTTTATGATGATAGGAAAATCCTATGTCATAAAAAGGGATATACATATATACATATATACATATATATATATATCCCTTTTTATGACCTTTTTATGACCCTTTTTATGACCCTTTTTATGATATATATATATATATATATATATATATATATATAACGATCAATGTTGAATTCAATTGAATGATTCTGTATTACAGTCGATACATTGACACGAATGCATGTGCATATAATTTCGTGTAACTGAAAGAGTTATCTTTTGTGCAATTCCTGTCTGACCCTTTCGCCTTCTATCGTTACTCCCCTCATTTCCGTTCCAAGCGAGAGTGGGAAATGGTGATAAAACATGAAACAACCGAGACACCGATGGCTTTCCCTTTGAACTCTCTAACACCCTTGCGAACAGTGAAGATGAGAGAAATGTTTCCTCACGAGTGGTGTCTTTTTCCTCGCACATATTTTTTTTTCTTCGATGAGATCCAAACGCTCTGTCTCTATTTATATATACATATATATACATATATAAGTATATAGGCATCGAAGCTGCTCATCCGATCATTAAAGAATATCAGCTCACTATAGAACGACGAGACCTCGCACCTTTTCAACCCTATTCTGCAACCCTCCCCTGTGACCCTTTGTACCATCATAGTTATTACGATGACATATTTTCCACAAGCATTGTATGCACCCAGGAGGATCGTTAAAATTATCAAACTTTTTCGCTATACTTTAGAAAGGGCTTTGAAAAAAAAAAAAAAAAAAGAGTTACAGAGTCAATTAAAAGTAAAATTAAAAGTTTTTACTTTTAATTTTATCAAATCAATTTTTATGAAAATTTTTTATCTAATCAAACGAAATGAGTATAAATTTTTTTCACGCTTTATATATGAAGAAGATAAATCTGAGAATATGAATTGAATTTTTAATGAATGATCGAGCTTGAAAATTTTTTATTGATGTTTAATGGAAAATTTGTGTCATCATCATCGATGGGTTTGGAAATTTTTTTGGTCATATCTAGAGTACGAGCAGATTACGTTTCAGCAGGTGCACAAAATACAAATTTTTTTATTGAAATTCTTGGGTCAAGCTATGGGCAATTTTGTGCAGGGTCACAGGTCAGACACGCCTTCAGCATTCATCGATCAGGAGAGAGAGTGAGAGAAAGCTGCTCGTGGGTCAAACATATAATCTCCATTGCAGATCCACGAAACTCAATTATACGGCCATCGAAGCCCCGATTGGAACGTACAGTGTTCTACCCATTGACAGGGAAACCCCTCAGGGGAAAATCGCCAGTAGCTGGCACGTTTCAGACCTCCACTCGCATCTCCAACTCGTTATATTCAGTTTCGTACGAAGCTCACCGACGAAGCGCCATTTTTATTTGCATACACACATGAGCCATTCATTCATGAATAGACACAAGCACTCAGCACACAAATACAACCCCCCTCCCCCCTTTCCCCACCCCTTTCTGGCAATTCTCGAAATTACATTGAAGGTGAAGCTTTTTTTATCCACGAAAATGTTGTTTCACGAGGGTGGAGGGATGAAAGAGGAATGATGCTTGACCCTGTCCACTGACAAGCCGATCAGCATTGTTGGATTGTTCGTTAGCGAGGGAGCTCGTAGCTGAAGCACAAATACCCATTGAATTCTTTAAATTTATCGACGTGTATGGCTACCGAGCTCGCTGCTAACAGCAAAATACATTAATAGCCATTGAATTCTCTAACATTCGTTTTTTGTTTTTTTTTTTTTCCTCCTGGTGTATGCCTGATGCCATTTTGCATGAACGATTGGGCTTTCGCGTCGATTTATTTTTGAATAAGGACGAGAATTTTTTGGAAACCTAAAGTGGACCGCTAATTGCGAAATTTCCTGCTGCTGTGAGGATCAATTAATATAATTTTGAGTTTGGTGGGAGGAAAGCTTCAAGGGTTGTTTTTCCCTCAAAAAGTATCTAAACTTCACCCATAAGTAGTTTTGCAGAAACAATGAGAGAAGCTTTGACATTGGTAATTATATGCCTCGTGATCGCCAAAACGTGGTTGCACCCCCGTTTAGTCGAAGAATATTATAGACAGTGGAACGGTTGTGGCTGCTGTGGTTACAGTGAAGAAAAGGTACGAAGCATCGGCTGGTTAGCTTCGAGCAGTAAAGTCCGGTCTGGCCCGATCAGCCTGATATAATATCCGATACCCGATCAGACGAAAGACAAAGCCGACAAACGAGCTTCGACGCTTCTATTGCGAACGCCCATGAGCACAGGGAGGTGAACAACAAAGTCAAACAGACCGTAACGTATAGTGTTGGAAACAAAGGAAACATAGTCAGAGAGATTCAAAACTGTCGGGATGTTCTTCTGTGAATATCGACGAAAGTCCTATAGCTATGAAAATATTAGAAAAAAATTGCCATGAGAAAAAATTTACGAAAAAAAAAAAACTTAAGGCTTTTATAACTAATGAATTTCACAAGATTTTTTTAGAACTGATAATATGAACTAATTATTCATTTTAATACCCCCCATCATGAATCAGAGTACCTACCCTTATAAGGGATTTTTTGAATTTTAAAGCTAAGAATCGAAAAATTTCCTATAACAAGGGTAGGTCGTCTGATTCGTAATGGGGGGTTTTAAAATTGATAATTAGTTCATATTATCAGTTCTAAAAAAATCTTGTGGAATTCATTGGTTATAAAAGTAATAATTTATCTAGTGAAAATAGAGAAAAAGTGAGGAGAGAAAGAGAGAGAGAGGGAGAGAAATGCTAGTAGAAAAATGATGAGGAGAGAGAGGGAGAGAAATGCTAGTAGAAAAATTATGAGCAGAGAGAGGGAGAGAAATGCCAGTAGAAAAATGATGAGGAGAGAGAGGGAGAGAAATGTTAGTAGAAAAATTATGAGGAGAGAGAGGGAGAGAAATGCTAGTAGAAAAATGATGAGGAGAGAGAGGGAGAGAAATGCTAGTAGAAAAATTATGAGGAGAGAGAGGGAGAGAAATGCTAGTAGAAAAATTATGAGGAGAGAGAGGGAGAGAAATGCTAGTAGAAAAATGATGAGGAGAGAGAGGGAGAGAAATGCTAGTAGAAAAATGATGAGGAGAGAGAGGGAGAGAAATGCTAGTAGAAAAATGATGAGGAGAGAGAGGGAGAGAAATGCTAGTAGAAAAATTATGAGGAGAGAGAGGGAGAGAAATGCTAGTAGAAAAATGATGAGGAGAGAGAGGGAGAGAAATGCTAGTAGAAAAATTATGAGCAGAGAGAGGGAGAGAAATGCCAGTAGAAAAATGATGAGGAGAGAGAGGGAGAGAAATGTTAGTAGAAAAATTATGAGGAGAGAGAGGGAGAGAAATGCTAGTAGAAAAATGATGAGGAGAGAGAGGGAGAGAAATGCTAGTAGAAAAATGATGAGGAGAGAGAGGGAGAGAAATGCTAGTAGAAAAATGATGAGGAGAGAGAGGGAGAGAAATGCTAGTAGAAAAATTATGAGGATAGAGAGGGAGAGAAATGCTAGTAGAAAAATTATGAGGAGGGGGAGGGAGAGAAATGCTAGTAGAAAAATTATGAGGAGAGAGAGGGAGAGAAATGCTAGTAGAAAAATGATGAGGAGAGAGAGGGAGAGAAATGCTAGTAGAAAAATGATGAGGAGAGAGAGGGAGAGAAATGCTAGTAGAAAAATGATGAGGAGAGAGGGGGAGAGAAATGCTAGTAGAAAAATTATGAGGAGAGAGAGGGAGAGAAATGCTAGTAGAAAAATGATGAGGAGAGAGAGGGAGAGAAATGCTAGTAGAAAAATTATGAGCAGAGAGAGGGAGAGAAATGCCAGTAGAAAAATGATGAGGAGAGAGAGGGAGAGAAATGTTAGTAGAAAAATTATGAGGAGAGAGAGGGAGAGAAATGCTAGTAGAAAAATGATGAGGAGAGAGAGGGAGAGAAATGCTAGTAGAAAAATTATGAGGAGAGAGAGGGAGAGAAATGCTAGTAGAAAAATGATGAGGAGAGAGAGGGAGAGAAATGCTAGTAGAAAAATTATGAGGAGAGAGAGGGAGAGAAATGCTAGTAGAAAAATTATGAGGAGAGAGAGGGAGAGAAATGCTAGTAGAAAAATTATGAGGAGAGAGAGGGAGAGAAATGCTAGTAGAAAAATTATGAGGAGAGAGAGGGAGAGAAATGCTAGTAGAAAAATGATGAGGAGAGAGAGGGAGAGAAATGCTAGTAGAAAAATTATGAGGAGAGAGAGGGAGAGAAATGCTAGTAGAAAAATGATGAGGAGAGAGAGGGAGAGAAATGCTAGTAGAAAAATGATGAGGAGAGAGAGGGAGAGGAATGCTAGTAGAAAAATTATGAGGAGAGAGAGGGAGAGAAATGCTAGTAGAAAAATGATGAGGAGAGAGAGGGAGAGGAATGCTAGTAGAAAAATTATGAGGAGAGAGAGGGAGAGAAATGCTAGTAGAAAAATGATGAGGAGAGAGAGAGAGAGAGAGAAATGCTAGTGGAAAAATGATGAGAAGTGAGAGAAAATGGTGGTATCGACACTGAAGGGAGTTCGATAGCGTAAACGGGGGAGAAAACTAAAGGGATAGGTTGAGTTTACAAATCAATAGACACGCGGCGGCGCTTCACCTGTCAGCGCTACCGAGATGAAACGCTTTCTCCCTGATCCGTTTAAGTTATAAATGTCCATTTAGATCTGAATCTCTCGTGAGCTTAAATATCGTAATAGTTAAGACGAAAAACGACTGGGATGACCCAGTCAGACGTATATCGTATATTTTGTAAAGTTGCCCCGAGGTCATAAGTTCAAACTTCACAAAGACGCAAATTTGACATAAAGTTCGAGCTTAAATCCTAATTTAAGTTAAAAATCAATCTAATCATTACGATTTAAGTTTGATACTTAGATCTTACCTCAGATGTCGATGGTGACTTGGATCGATCCTTTTAATTCTTACGACTAAAAATTTAATCTTTTTTAACTAAATTTAGTTAATTGTTTCGGACAAAATATTGGGCCTCCTAATGGGACTAAATGCGAAGCTTTTGGAATGGTTTTCGAAATGTATGCCAATTGTTGATAATTTGTTTCGTTATTCATTCTGGATCGGTTGATTTAGAATTTAATTGCTGCGATTGAACCCTTTTTTGAACTGTTTGCGCAAGTGCCAAGTGACCAATAATTCATTTGTATGTGTGCATAGCCTCATCACAGGCCTCGATGAACGATATCATAATTTCTCCGTAGCAGCCAAAGTTCGAGAGGTCAATGAACAAAATTGCGGTAGAGGTGGCGAATGATCGAGCTGGTCAGTCTGGTCCATCGTGTTGGTCAGTATATCTATACGTTCGATATGATAGGACGGTGAAACGCGATTCGTGGTCAGTGGCCTAACTAGATTACCCGATTTCGGTTTCAACCCTCGCAATCATCTCTCACGGTACTGACGAGCCACTAAAACTGTAATTAGATCTGATCCTCTGATGTGACTTGTGTTTATTGATACGTTTCAATGTTTCAATCATATCAAGTTATATCACAATATTCCAAATTAATATTTAGCTTAATGTGAAAAAATTAATTAGTATCGCCTTGTGGACAGACAAAAATAATATTTAAAAAAAAACGAGCTCAGACGATCTGCCAATATTGATTTTGATCTCTTGATGAGCTCTTATGTGAGATTCTATAAGTTTCATTTCGAATTTACAATCATCATATGAACTTTAGTCGATGTCGATTAATATTTAGTCGATTAATCATTCCTCAGGGTCAAAGAGCATTCTGAGTTATATTTCCTTGCACAACTTTTGCACCTCCAAATATAATTTCTCTGCATAATTTCTCTACAACTTTTGCACTATCCGCTGTCTTAAACCTACGAGTATTTCAGATATATATATATGTATATATATATATATATATGTATTATACGATCTTGCATCAATTATACATAATATACACAAATTTATCACATGGACATTGGCAATCAAAGGTCAGTAAGGCGTATAAGCTACTCTTATAGACACTCGATATGCCCTTTCAACTTTAGGTCATCGATATAATTTATATGCACACACATATACGAAAGCCCGGGGCTAAGTAATCGGATATTTCATCCGTTCAAACATTGCCAAGAATTTGAATTAACTTCTTACCACGGATATTGAATCCACTTTATGTTAATACCCGAGTAACGGTGGAAAGAGGGACGTCAGGGTATGAGAAAAGAGCTGAGAAACGAACAGTTGAGTTGATTGCAGAGAAAGATCTTTGCGCTCTAGCTCAGGAATAGCCAGTGAAGCTTTTCGACGATATCGACGCTCTGGCTTCGGGGCGAAATTGATGCTCGAACGTTGGAGCTTTGAGCAAGTCGAAAAGCAAAGAGAAAGAAGAAGAAGAAGAAAAAGAAGAAGAGAAAGGAGGAGAAGAAGAAGAAGAAGAGAAAGGAGGAGAAGAAGAAGAAGAAGAGAAAGAAGGAGAAGAAGAAGAAGAAGAAGAGAAAGGAGGAGAAGAAGAAGAAGAAGAGAAAGAAGAAGAAGAAGAAGAGAAAGAACAAGAAGAAGCAACTAGACATCAGACTACTCTACTGTGTTGGTGATTCAATAATTTTTTCTAGACTTCCCGATCTCACTCTCATAGTCTGTAAAAAAGTGTTCGGTAGACGTTTATGCGGGATATGCAGTGAGAACGCAATACTCGATCGAAGGAAAGCAAAGAAATTCACCACCCCGAATCGACGTAGACGATTCGTGAATGGGCAAAGCCTAACTTTGAATGTCTTTTCGGTGTGGGTAAGTCTCGATCTCGATCATTCGGTGGGAACGGAGCTTTTCGCCGTTATAATCCTCCCCCACCCCCATCCACCCCCACTACCCCGAGTTACATGGGGAAATTCTGCGCGCGTGGTTTTGATAGGGTGGGTGAGAGTTGAGCACTTCAACGCGATGAAAACGAAAAGTTTCGATCGACGCTTTTCTCTTTGCTTCCATCAGAAAAAGCTCGAGTCGTTTTGAGTTGGGGCTTTGAGCTATATGGATGGAAAAGAGTGTTGAAGGTGGTGCAGAAAATGCGTTGATCTGGGGATAAGGGCAGATTTTTAGAGGGTGTAGAGTTGGCGATATCGCAATAAAAGCGTCAATAGGCAAGTCAAATAGTCAATGGCAGATTTTTAGAGGGTGTAGAGTTGGCGATATCGCAGTAAAGCGTCAATAGGCAAGTCAAATAGTCAATGGCAGATTTTTAGAGGGTGTAGAGTTGGCGATATCGCAATAAAAACGTCAATAGGCAAGTCAAATAGTCAATGGCAGATTTTTAGAGGGTGTAGAGCTGGCGATATCGCGATAAAAGCCTCAATAGGCAAGTCAAATAGTCAATGGCAGATTTTTAGAGGGTGTAGAGTTGACGATATCGCAATAAAAGCGTCGATAGGCAAGTCAAATAGTCAATGGAAGATTTTTAGAGGGTGTAGAGTTGGCGATATCGCAATAAAAACGTCAATAGGCAAGTCAAATAGTCAATGGCAGATTTTTAGAGGGTGTAGAGCTGGCGATATCGCGATAAAAGCCTCAATAGGCAAGTCAAATAGTCAGTGGCAGATTTTTAGAGGGTGTAGAGTTGACGATATCGCAATAAAAGCGTCGATAGGCAAGTCAAATAGTCAATGGAAGATTTTTAGAGGGTGTAGAGTTGGCGATATCGCAATAAAAACGTCAATAGGCAAGTCAAATAGTCAATGGCAGATTTTTAGAGGGTGTAGAGCTGGCGATATCGCGATAAAAGCCTCAATAGGCAAGTCAAATAGTCAATGGCAGATTTTTAGAGGGTGTAGAGTTGACGATATCGCAATAAAAGCGTCGATAGGCAAGTCAAATAGTCAATGGAAGATTTTTAGAGGGTGTAGAGTTGGCGATATCGCAATGAAAGCGTCAATAGACAAGTCAAATAGTCAATGGCAGATTTTTAGAGGGTGTAGAGTTGGCGATATCGCAATTAAAGCGTCAATAGACAAGTCAAATAGTCAATGGCAGATTTTTAGAGGGTGTAGAGTTGGCGATATCGCAGTAAAGCGTCAATAGGCAAGTCAAATAGTCAATGGCAGATTTTTAGAGGGTGTAGAGTTGGCGATATCGAAATTAAAGCGTCAATAGACAAGTCAAATAGTCAATGGCAGATTTTTAGAGGGTGTAGAGTTGGCGATATCGCAATAAAGCGTCAATAGACAAGTCAAATAGTCAATGGTAGATTTTTAGAGGGTGTAGAGTTGACGATATCGCAATAAAAGCGTCGATAGGCAAGTCAAATAGTCAATGGCAAATTTTTAGAGGGTGTAGAGTTGGCGATATCGCAATTAAAGCGTCAATAGACAAGTCAAATAGTCAATGGCAGATTTTTAGAGGGTGTAGAGTTGGCGATATCGCAATTAAAGCGTCAATAGACAAGTCAAATAGTCAATGGCAGATTTTTAGAGAGTGTAGAGTTGGCGATATCGCAATAAAAGCTTCAATAGGCAAGTTAAATAGTCAATGCATATTAGTGCTTTTTGGTATAAAATGTGATGGACAATAAGCTTTAAGGATTTTTCACACCGAATCCTCGTGAATTATTAAAATTATTTTTTGCTCAATCTGTACCCAAACTATTTTTGTACATTCTCAAATATTTCTCAGTGATGCTTTTATTTATCGTAGTTAAAAGCTATTTTTATAATATGGGAATTTTATCATAGACTAATGTAGTATTCATGACACTGAGATTGATATCGATCAAAGCACTAAACCTCCCAAATAAATTTGAAAATCATTTATACCCACAGACTGTTCCCTTCATTCTTACACTTGCGGGACAGAATGTCGAATGAAAGGGGTTTTTATTTTTATTTTTTTTCAAATAAAACTTCTCACTGGCAGCAAAGTCTTTGCTTCTTAAATTCAAAGTTTGTGTTAGGTTCGAGCGTAGCTAAATTCTTCTTGGTGAAACGAATCACGATTTTGTTCTCTAATCTATTCGTCCAGAATCTCGATTTTCTGGTACATTGGAGCTGAATTTAAATTTGGGTGAGGGGAGAAAGAGGACCACAGCGACAACGACTACGAGGATTCCCTAAGATGCTTTATATATATATATATATCTACGGTAGTCACCGCTTGACTTTCAATCTTTGTTGGCAGTGGATACAGAAAGTATTCCCTGTTTTTTTAATAGCTACAAGTTTCTGGTTCATTGTGCAGTTTGCTCGATAAATTATTTGTCGTAGCACCGAAAGCTAAAACGAAATTCAATCTGATTTCAATTATTTTCCCAGTGTCCAACGGCCTCAATGACAAAAAGGGATGTCGTGTGTTCGACTTTGATCGGCAAATAAAAATGTTAATCCCGAAAAAAAATGTGACCATTGTAATTGATAAAAAAATAATTAATTTTATTGACCGAATAATAAGTCTTGGAATAATCTAGAAGTATGCCAAGCTGAGACCATTTCTTTGACAGCAGAAAATATTTTAAATTAATTATTCAATATTTTTGCTGACGATTTTGTCAATCGGTGAATTTTTTTTTAACGTTATATTTTATAGTCTAATAAAAATCTTTTTAAATCAATTATCCATTTGTTATAACTAAATCTTATAATCGTTCTACCTATGATGAAAAAAATATTAAAAGGTCAGCCCAAAATACATTCGACCTATTTAGAACGAATTTGAATATTTGATAAGAGCTCTTCGTGTGTGTGTGTGTGTGTGTGTGCGTTCGCCAAGGTTTCGTGTTCTATCGGCATTGAATTTGCCGACGAATCGGGACAGTATCGATGATGATATTCGTCCCACGGAGGAAGACACGTAGGAAATTGAAGGAAATTAGAATGCTGTCAGGACGATTTTCGTCAAAAGCATATCCAGAAATATCGAACGAGAGCATCATCGAAGCATACTCAGGCGATGAAAGATCGGAGATTAAATCTTTGAGTAACATTTACGTTTTCGAGCACCTACGCATTTTCCAATATGGCAGCTTTGTGAGAAACGTGGAGACTCGAGTAAATTTATCGTCAATTGAACCAGAGTCTATAAAGTCGAGACTTTCTCGATTGGCGAGACAATAAGCTGCGATAATGAAATTTTTACCAAGGCGTTATATTATCATCGAGTCATGCAACTCTCATCTTTCGTTTAAACAAGGAGAATCGTACTTGCAGAATTACTGAAAAGAGTAGCACTTGTGATTTTTTTTTTTTTTTTTTTTTAACAACTTAAAACTTTGCATAAAAATAATTCAATATTTTACCTAAACGAAATAATGAAAATGATATTTTGCTGTTTTCAATTAAATGGTACAAAAGTCTTCCATTCTATCATCTAAATGGCATTTAAATATGGAAAAAAAAAATTTATAGTTTTGAAGTGAAAGTGACTGCTTATAGTTTTTTTTTCTGTCAGTCTCGTGCTTACGTAATTAGCGCCGAATTAAGGTTATTTATAATTTTGATAAATTCGCGTACGACCAAACATTTTTTTTTTACGGATGAAACTAATATTTGAAAAATTGTTAGGAGCTAATTCAAAATTGTTAAGAAAATTTTAGTAAAAAAAAACAAATTTGAGAAATTCTAGGCATATTTTTATTTATCACTAGCAATTAATGTTGGAAACGCTGTAAATGGAAATTCACAGACTTCTGCCTCGCAGTTTCTATTCATTTACAAAGATTCCTCTATGACGAAGTCAATCTTGGTAAAGGTATAATTGCTGATGAAAAGGGCTTTGAAAATGGAAGGAGATGAATACGGAGAAAGCAATGCGGAAATTTCAATTAGCAGATTTTTCCTCTTTCGTTTTTGGATAAACACAAATGTACAAAAACTAAAAGTGTTTGATGTATTCTTTAAGTAAAATACCAGAAATAATTAAAACTTGCTCTCTAAAAGACACATTTTATGTGGAAATTTCCTACATATCAGTTGGATGTCAGACTTGGTGAAGGTATAATTGCTGATGAGAAGGGTTTCCAAAATGGAAGGAGATGAATAGGAGAAAGCAAAACTGCAAATTTCAATTATCAAATTTTTCCTCTTTCGTTTTCGCTAAAAGTATTTGATGTATTCTTTACGTAAAAATACCAGAAATAATTAAAACTTGTTCGGTAAAAGACACATTTTTTGTGTACATTTCATAAATATCAGTAGTATTATCAACGAATAGTCAGCCGAGCTATTTCAAATTAACACGATACATTTAATATTGAGTCGTGTTTATTCCAGTTAAAAATAATTTCCTCACGATACATTCGAGCAATAATCCAAAAGCATTGGTAGTGCATATTGTCATTATGAAGGCAGTACATCCAATGCCTGTTTTAGATTGACAAACAGTATATATGGTGTATAGTATCCCCAGAGTAGTCTATAGAGTATATAAGGGATAACTCATCGGGAGAATTATGCGTCAGGAGACCAAAGTTTCAAAGCCCATGGTAGAGACTGTATGGTTTATGTGATGCCAAACAGCAGCCCATGGCAAAACCATTGTATACATCGGTTGGACCATTAAGTGGGATAAAATGATACAGTGATTGGCAGAACGAGGTAAATCCATGAGCATCATGCGCGAGCATTGTCATTGCCACCATCTTTCTTTGTTCAAAATGTTCAAGGTGCCAATCACTGACGATTATCAAATAACTGTACAGTCTGGTTTAGCTTAGCCAGGGTAGTCAACCTCGTCTATGTTCCAGGCATACAATGAATTCTAAAGGAATAGTTATGAGCATTTTGTAAAGAGGAATGATTGGCTGCCTCGAACGAACTGTGTACGACCGTGTGTGGCTTGAAGTTGCCTAAGCTTGACATTTATAGCAAAAATTACGTTTCATCCATTCTTGGCCTACAATAAATTGCAAAGGCAAACTTGTACAATTTTGTCGCGAGAAATGCTGCGTAGCAACTGTCTGGTTTGAAGTTATTCTCACATCAATAATTTTTTCACGCTCAAGACCATCGGGAATTATAGATCGATCGAAGATGTTGCAGTACTCGAGTAAGAATTGAAACTGACATGTCGTTGACTTCATTTTTTTTGCTCTATAATGCAATTGGCTCGTTTTAATGAGGAACACGATACTAGAATTTTTAGATTGGATTTTGGAAACTACGAGCTGAAAATAATTTATGATTGTACTGATTGTACTGATTTTACTGATTTTACTGATTTTACTAATTTTTACTGATTTTTACTGATTTTTACTGATTTTACTGATTTTACTGATTTTACTGATTTTACTGATTTTACTGATTTTACTGATTTTACTGATTTTACTGATTTTACTGATTTTACTGATTTTACTGATTTTACTGATTTTACTGATTTTACTGATTTTACTGATTTTACTGATTTTACTGATTTTACTGATTTTACTGATTTTACTGATTTTACTGATTTTACTGATTTTACCGATTTTACTGATTTTACTGATTTTACTGATTTTACTGATTTTACTGATTTTACTGATTTTACTGATTTTACTGATTTTACTGATTTTACTGATTGTAGTGTCCAGTCTTAATGCACTTTGGAATGTCAGATGGAGTCTTTTGAGCGCCTTTTAAAAATTCCATGACAAAAGGATTAATCTTGCAAGCATCAAAAACACGTTTCGGTCTAAACACGATGCTCGAGCATTTAACCGAGTGGCTAAATATGTCGTAGAGTCTGCTGACCGGAATGAGAAAGTAGCCAAGAGAGAATACAAGATGGAGTTTCATCGAGTGAAACGACAAGTAGAGAAAATAAATGGTGAAGTTAAAACGGCTCGGGCGAACATCACGGGGAGTTAACGTTAGGGGGCCAGGAGAAAAAGCTCGATAGAGCGTTGCGAGTCTGATCGAAGAAAAAAGAATGAGAGGAGTAACGATGAACCGAGTTTGAAGACCACATGAGCGTACAGAGAATGGATGGATGGTGGAGTGAGCGAGATCCTGAATAGTCTTGGTGGGTGTACAAGTAAGGGTGGAGTGGAGACGGAAGGGATGAAAAGAGTAAAACCGAGTGAGAGGACACATTGTGTTGGCTGGTGCTCACATTGTCAGGACAACAATGGGCAAACGATATAGATGTCGATATATACCTTGTAAGCCCGTGGAGTTTACCAGAGGTTCGCGTGTGCTTTGACTGCTCGATTTCACCACATCTCCCATGTACTTGTCATTTGATGGCATAAAACATATTTAAGAGGCAACCTTCCAGCTTCAATACGTGCCTTATTTTTAGTGTTCAATTGTATGGAAAAACTTGACATGGACATGCTGGGCTTTTTTTTTATTACCTTGTCACAATTTTTTTTCTTTTTAATCCATTTAACATCAAACGTAAATTGAGCGAAAATATTTAATTGATAATTCCTGGGATAAATAAAAAAATTCAAATGGTCGATTAGAAAATTATCCAGAATTATTTTTATTTAAATAATGGGCATGGATAAATATTTGGAGAGGCTCGTACAAGTTTTAGTATCAATTTTAAAGTAATATCGAGGTTGGCTAATTATTCTCAAGCATACCAACTCCTTCTCATAAACGTTGACACGAACTTATTTTTAGTGTTCAATTGTATGGAAAAATTTGACAAGGTCGTACATGCTGGGCTTTTTTTTATTACCTTGTCGCAATTTTTTTTCTTTTTAATCCATTTAACATCAAACGTAAATTGTGAGAAAATATTTAATTGATAATTCCTGGGATGAATAAAAAATTTCAGATGGTCGATTAGAAAATTATCCAGAATTATTTTTATTTAAATAATGGGCATGGATAAATATTTGGAGAGGCTCGTACAAGTTTTAGTATCAATTTTAAAGTAATATCGAGGTTGGCTAATTATTCTCAAGCATACCAGCTCGTTTTCATAAACGTTGACACGAACTTTTGGCAAAAGAGGGCTGTATATTTTTGCAATAATAACACAGCATCCCTGTGTTATCTTACCCACCCTGGGAGACAAATGGTTCGTGATAGCTATGGCAGAGGAACAGGTTGATGATACTTTTGCTGATTTTAGCCTCTTGGCAAATTTCCTACTCGGGAGCTTCGCGAACTGTTCGGAAGACAAGTTGTCCATGGCAAAGAAGAGGGAGGGGTGGAGGGAAATAAAAGTACTCCCACGCCTCAATTACATTGACGAGGCTGGTACATAAAATTATGTCGGGATATTCATGTTTTATTGAGACTCGAATCGCACAATCACTGCGGGCGAGGATTAATCTACGTGAGAGAAAGAGAACGGAAGCAAAAGTGTAAAAGAGTAAAAGAGAGTAAAAGGCAGAGAAAAAGAGAGCAAAGGAGAGAAAGAGAGGTCGATGAAGTGCGAATGAACCAGAAGATTTGCAATGGGGCCGAGATAAGGGAAGAGGGAAAATCCTTGAAGAAAGGAATGAGGTGGTCTGTGTGCTATGATGCCTCACATTAAAAGTTGTATTAACTTTTGCGAGTGGCCCACAGAAACCTGGAACCTCTTTGGACATTTGAGTAAGCGTTCGTAGCTTTCCTCGATTCTTCAGACTTTAACAAATTGCCAACATCAACCGCTACTATGGCAACGATCGATGGCAGCTCCTTTATTCTCGCAATTCCGCACTTGGCATGGAGAAAAGTTGTCTTGATAATGAAAAAAATAATAATAATGATAATAATAATAATAGAAGAAATGGAGCAAAAAAAGTTTATTTCTGAATAAGCAGCGAAAATCAATCTTGGAAAGTTTAATAGCGAGGTGAATTGTACAGTTAAATTGTGTTGGATGAACAATAATGATCGGCGGTCGTAGTGGTGGAATCTTACTTGATGGGAAGAGCGATGGGTAAATTGTTGGTGAGAGCTGCGGCAAAGGAACAAGTTGATGATACCGTCGCTGTTTCTGGCGTCTTGGCAAATTTCCTACTCAAGACGCTCCACGAACAGTTTGGAAGACACCAAGAGACAATTTGGCAGATAAGTTTAATGCTCATCGGGTCTTCTGACTTTACAGATTGGTCTCAAAAGATTAAGTTTCCTTTGTTAGCTACAAAAGACATTGAGTTGTAACTGCTGATAATAAAATTGTTATTTTTCGACTACAATTAAACTTATTACTCCCATATTTATAACCTCTCGAATTAATTGATTGATTAAGATTTAACGGAGTTGAAATTGAAAGATTGGTCTCAAAAGATTAAGTTGTAACTGCTGATAATAAAATTGTTATTTTTCGACTACAATTAAAATTATTACTCGCATATTTATAATCTCTCAAATTAATTGATTGATTAAGATTTAACGGAGTTGAAATTGAAAGATTGGTCTCAAAAGATTAAGTTGTAACTGCTGATAATAAAATTGTTATTTTTCGACTACAATTAAAATTATTACTCCCATATTTATAATCTCTCAAATTAATTGATTGATTAAGATTTAACGGAGTTGAAATTGAAATATTGGTCTCAAAAGATTAAGTTGTAACTGCTGATAATAAAATTGTTATTTTTCGACTACAATTAAAATTATTACTCGCATACTTATAATCTCGCGAATTAATTGATTGATTAAGATTTAACGGAGTTGAAATTGAAAGGATGGACGAATTGATGGATTGGACGAATTGAAAGGATGACAGATTGAAGTTGAATGTAATTTTTTTTTTTTTTTTCATCATAACTGAGTTGCCAATACTAATCAATATTGTCGTACTTGGATTTTCATGATGATTGGTTGGTTCGTAAAAGCGAAAAGCCTCATTCGGAAAATCAATGTTTTTCATCAACTAGCATGGTAAATATTTCACTAGCCACGTTGAGGCAAACCAGAGAAACTTTACACTCCGATTCTCCATATAGTCATTACGGTCAATGGTTGATTTACAATTCCAACGAATGGACGTGAGCAGACGAGAAAACAGCAAACAAAAGAATCAAATGTATCGAAGCATTTACGAACACGATTGGAATGATAATTAAAGTTATAGATAAATTGTAAAATATAATAGAAAATTTTTTTTTTATGTGTCACTCGAATAATCTCAATAATCACCAGTCCAATATTATCATAATAATTTAAATAATAATAGAATTAAACTTTTCTTCGCATGGAATATTATTTATTTATTTTTCACCATTTTGCCCTTTTTCTATAGGGTCACGTA
Source organism: Dyspetes luteomarginatus (assembly GCA_963669185.1). Classification (NCBI taxonomy): domain Eukaryota; kingdom Metazoa; phylum Arthropoda; class Insecta; order Hymenoptera; family Ichneumonidae; genus Dyspetes; species Dyspetes luteomarginatus. The sequence continues at coordinate 20,481,913 of OY769910.1, read as the reverse complement.
TTGAAATATATTGAAGCTACGATGAAAGGAAGTGGTCTGAGAGAAAAATCAATGCCTCAGTGAGTGCCTAGACGTATCTCGAGACGATGTACTCGGCTGGCATGCATGGAGAGTAAAAGCGTTGGAAAAAAACCCAAGGCGCCTTTACATATAGTAATCTGCGTTCTGCTCTTTTCTGCTCTCGCCTGAGTCAATGAGTGGAGGCAAAAAAGAGAGAGAGAAGGCTGAACGTCGGGTAAAAGTCTGCCAAAGTGGGAGGTTCCTAATAAACGTAAAAGGAAAGCTGGCTTAAAAGCTCCTGGAATAATGGTGAGCTTCTCTCACTTATCCTTCCACATAGTTTTCGTATCGCGGGCTAACTTTGACCTTACCTACCGATGGTTAACCCGAATTTACGAGCTATTAAAAATAATCGAACCGCGAAGTTGCATCTCACAGTTTCACGTCAATGCTTTCAACTATCGAGTATTTATTTTTCTTTCGAGCTGCGTTCAGCATTAATGAAATTATTTTCTCGCTTAGACACATGGAAAAGTCATTTTTTTTTTTTTAGTATTAACGCTCTGGATTAAGTTGAGCGAAAAACATTTTTTTTTTCCCTTAAATCCACAATTGGACGATGAATTGAAGTTAAATTGTAGTTACTGTTCAATCGTTGAAAAGCTAAATTAAGAAAATTGTATTTAAATGCTGACCAAAATATCAAAAGCTTCTAGGTCAGCTTAAAATAATGGCTAATAAATTATTCCAATAATCAGGCTTACAGAATCTATTTAAATTATATTGAAATGTTGACAAAAATATCAAAAGCTTCCAGGTGAGCTTAAAATAATGGCTAATAAATTATTCCAATAATCAAACTTACAGAATCTATTTAAATTATATTTAAATAGTGACAAAAATATTAAAAGCTTCCAGGTGAGCTTAAAATAATGGCTAATAAATTATTCCAATAATCAGACTTACAGAATCTACAAAGTTTTATGATTTTTTAAATATCTGGCAGAGATTTTCTATTCAAATTTTAATTACTTTAATTTAACGAATTTAATTTGGATTGAGACAGAAAACAAGGAATGATCGTTCCTCTGTTCCTGTTTGTGTTTCCCTTCGATAGTCCCAGCTCTGGGGTGATTAGGAATCGGTAGGAAGGGAGGATGGTGGACGGGGGTGGGTGGGGAGAGGGTGGAATAGGGGTAGATAGATGCGATATTTCAGTAGCTCCAAACAGCAGCAGTTTAAGTTCGTGACCCTCTCGAGTTGACCTTATGCTCACAGAATGGTGTTGGTGACCCGAATATACTGGAAAAGAGGATCAGCATCAGGAACCCCCGTAAGTGGCAACGCCATCAGCCAAAAACCGCAAGCTCAATTTCCTTCGTTCGTTCATCGATTATTCAACGTTCAGTAAATTACGAAGTTTCTTGGTCCAGCGTTTTTTTTTTCTCGTTATTAATTGTGTTTCTGGTTTTTCGTGTGAAAAATTGTGGCAAAAGCTCGTGAAGGATAGAAAATAAAGGTAGGAAATAAATGGCGTCTCTTAAAGATCATCGGCAGTCTGTTCTACGCTACGGTTGTTAAACTTTTTATTTTTAGCAATTTGCTCGATGCGGGTTTAATTTATTTGACTTGTACAGCGAATGGCAAACGTTTAGTACGAAGGATTTTTTTTTTTTTTTTTTTTTCTCAAATGTCTTGAAGTTACAGCACAGATATTTTTGTTTCGAGTACAAATTCAACCGAACGTTTGGCAAGAAACGAGAAGGGACAGAAACTTTATTTAACTTCCTAGTATCTTTTTCTTTTTTTTTTTGCAACCCCCAAGACCATTTTTTTTGTACTTTGTTTCTAGTCCACGTAGCCTCTCTTGGCCAGTTTTTTTTTTCCCTCGATGTATCAAGTTGGAGAATGGCAAGAATAAAGAAAGAAGCATGTTTGATGTTGAATCGATACGGGCTGGTTGGCTTTAGTGAACTTCGACATTTCGTCCTAACTTTTTTTTTATTTCGTTTCCTTATTTTTCTGGACATTTTTTTTTTTA
>OY769910.1:20427250-20479672 GCA_963669185.1 Dyspetes luteomarginatus | reverse complement strand
TTCCTGAACAACAATCGTGTGCACGATCGATGGAGCCTGGAAATTTTTCAAAGTTATTTTATAAAAATTTTGAGTTCTTGAGTAGTTTATGCATTTGATAAAAATTATAGTAGCAAATAATAAATTTTACAGGACAGCTGTGAGAAGTTGATATTGAAAGTTGAAGGGTTCAAGGGGCAAAGTTCATGATGAAAAATCAAAGTTTATTCTTTTAATAGTAATATTTCTATTCCTCATGTGTATTATATGGATCTATTATATTATATAGACGGGGCTGGTACAATATACAGAAAAATCTTTTGGATTTTTTCGTCGCACCTTTTCCTTCATTCAGGCTCGAAGGTTTCATTCTTACTCGGTGGTTATTTCATATCTTCACATCCCATCCTCAACTCACTTTCTCCGTTTCTTTCTCTCGCCTCTTTCTGCGGCCTTTCAGAGCCTCAGATAGGACTGACATAATTTTTCGAGATAGTATTTCCTCTTTGTACTTTTTTCTCATCCCCAAAGCTAGCTCTAGCTCCTTTTCTCATCCCACATTAATTTCTTTCTCTCTTTTATTCCTCTACGCACCTTTTTTCGATGCCACAGTTTCTCGCCCTGCCATTTCTGCTACAAGATTTCCCGGGATTTCTAAATAAAAAAAAAAAAAAAAAACAAAAAAATCCCCTCCGGTCTTGGCCACCCTCTGGTCGTTCCTTCTCTTTCATACTCATTTCAGCCCTCTTTTTTCTTTTTATTCTACTCGTTGAAAGGGATGAACGCGTGTAAGTCAGCACGGAAGGGAGGTTTTCCTCATCGTCATATTCAGCGAGAAAGATAAAAGTAGGGTGGGAAAAAAAATGCGAACCATTGTTGTTGGACGATGGTCTCTTGTTGGTGGGAGATCCATGCGACAAAAAAATTTAGTACTTTATATTCCATTTACGAAGACATTTTCTTTATTTATTTATTGGCCTCTGATATTGTTGCAATGATCAGTCACAAAAGAATATATATCAGCTATTTACTGTAGCACAAAATTGAATAAATTTAATTTGGCTATCAATTTTAGTACATTAAAATCGGCTAAATATCAATTGTATTTAATATGCAAAAAATATTGCGAGTTTAAATGATAAAATTGATAAAAAATGTTAAAAGACGATTAACCAAAAATTTGAAAAAAATTGCATCGCATAATTTTTATTCAACAGCACACAATAATTAACAGAAGGAGATATTGGAAGAGTAATCTAGTCTTATATTGAGAAATGATTCACTCAAAAAATAAAATCGCGATTATCACTCGAATTATCTCGAAACGTTAATTGTACATCAATTATATTTAATATGCAAAAAATATTGCGAGTTTAAATGATAAAATTGATAAAAAATGTTAAAAGACGATTAACCAAAAATTTGAAAAAAAATTGCATCGCATAATTTTCATTCAACAGCACACAATAATTAACAGAAGGAGATATTGGAAGAGTAATCGAGTCTTATATTGAGAAATTATTCACTCAAAAAATAAAATAAATCTTCCAGCACTCTCGCGATTATCACTCGAATTACCTCGGAACGTTAATTGTACAGTATGAAAAGGGTCATTGGGATGGAAAACCAAGGAAGATATTTAGCTTAATTAATTCCTCACCTATCATTGTTCCATGTGCGGATAATTGAAATAATTTGAACACGAGTTCACCGATTCTAACGAGCGTGACGACGACGACGATGACGGCGACGAAAAGCGATGAGCAGACGACGGCAAAATGTGTGCTCGATGGGTTTCTACCGTTTTACTCATCCACGATTCACTAACGGCTATCGAGTTTCCGCTCGCGTCATAAAGAGGATAGTGCGAAGAATTTCTACCAAGAGAAAGTCACGAGATAGTAATTGTTCACCAGTCGGAAAGTCTACCAGAAATCTTCATATATATATTGTTGTATGTTAATTTTATACAGCTGCTATAGTACTATAGGACCATTTTTGAATAAAATTAATCGAAGATTTCGAAAAAAAAAATAATAGTGCAAAGTCCAATATAGTGTACGAGAGAATAAACAATTTTTTATTTTTTTATTTAATTTTTAATCATTCTCCAAAATTTCTGAATTTCAAAAAATTCATAAATAAAAAACTACTAATTATAGCTATAATAGCCATGAGATTTAGCTTATATTAATTTAGCTGATAGAAACGAGAAATAATAAAGTATGTTCGTTTGCAAAAACCAACAGAGGTGTACATAAAAATTGTCACAGCATCTCTTCTCATTATACTACATATATATATATATATATATATATATATATATATGTGAAAAATTCATAAATAAAAAACTACTAATTCTAGCTATAATAGCCATGAGATTTAGCTGATAGAAACGAGAAATAATAAAGTATGGTTGTTTGCAAAAATCAACAGAGGTGTACATAAAAATTGTCACAGCATCTCTTCTCATTATACTACATATATAATATAGAACAAGATGTGAGATTGCAAGCGATTAGAAATTTTGGTGCCGGATCCACTCGTTGTTTAATGGAGGAGTCGTGTATTTACTTCACACACATATATTTTATTTATTTATTTATATATATATAAGTGTGAAAAATGCATAAATAAAAAACTACTAATTATAGCTATAATGGCTATGAGATTTAGCTTATATTAATTTAGCTGATAGAAACGAGAAATAATAAAGTATGTTCGTTTGCAAAAATCAACAGAGGTGTACATAAAAATTGTCACAGCATCTCTTCTCATTATACTACATATATAATATAGAACAAGATGTGAGATTGCAAGCGATTAGAAATTTTGGTGCTGGAACCACTCGTTGTTTAATGGAGGAGTCGTGTATTTGCTTCACACACATATATAAATATATATATATATATATTGTACCTATACTGTGGGGTACCTACCACGTAATCTCACCTCGCTTCGTTTCCGCTGAATAGACGATGCCAGAAGAGTATATATATATATATATAAAGCTCGTTTTGGCTTCGAAGATAGTGAAGAAGAGACGAAGTGAGGCAAGCAAAAGGAAACGGAGAAAACGAGGGAGTGAATGAAATGTGAATAGCGAGAAGTCTGCATGGATGAGAGTGTATAGAGAGAGAGAGAGAGAGAGAGAGCACAAAATCTTGGTCGTCTTCACTATATGTAGGCTATTTTCCACGAGGCCACGAAAATTCGAGAGGAGAGGATTTCGAAGCAAAGATTCTTGGTCGTACAAATGAGGATGAGATAGTCAAAAAAGTAAATACTTTCTGTACGAGTGTGCTAATTTTTTTAATTTAATGGAGGAAACAAAAATTTTGAACTCAAGGATTTTTTTTTCACCTCTTTTTTAATGGCTGCTCGTTGAATGATTTTTATTCATGATGAAAATTAGCTGTTACTTAAAGCTCCTCGAGAATTTATATTTGTGACATAAATATGGGGAGAAACTACGTGGGGTGAAGTGAAACGCTGGTAACTTGACGTACATCCTCGGGCGAGTTGAATTCGAATGTATTATTTCTTCAGCATGAAATGCCACAGGGACGTTAATAATATCTCGTGATGTCTCCCGTTACAAAATGAGATAAGTTTCGTCGACCTCACTTCTTTCACTTAACGTCTCCCTTTGCTCATTTCTCGAAAGAAATATTTTTATAAATATTTTTTTATTTATATATATATATATATACATATATATATACACATACAGGCTTGAAGAAAAATAATGCCGAGTACGTCAACTGCTGGATGAGTATAAAACTGCTTAGAAACTTTTTTACGATTCTTTTTCGCAACTTATTTGATTTTTTTTTTTTTTTTTTTTTTCGAGATATATGATACCAGTTGTATTTTAAATATAATAGGGAGAAGCGAGCAAACGAGATTTCCACGAAAAGCGCAGAATTTTTTTTATAGACTACCATCTAATATAAATAAGGCCAAAATGAGTGAAAAAATTAATTAAAAAAAATCTGTAACATATGAATGCGAGAACAAATGATTTCTCTTATTAATTAATCACTGAATTTTTTATTTCACTTTCGAAAAAATAACCTTTCTTGATGAATGATGAAAATTTTAAAAATTAAAGGAAAAAAAAAATAAACTAGTAAATAATTTATATAAAATAAATTCTACATTTTAGTGGAAAATCCAAACGTTATAAAATATATATTTTTCAGCATCAGAGATTGTAAACGAGACGATTTTGATCTTTAATGGGAAGGCTTTGTGGTGAAGTTTAGGAAAAAAAATTGTGATAGAGACAATTAAAATGATGCTATATATAGTTATCGACTTTGAAACGAAAAAAAGTTAACTTGAACAAATTACTCGAACGTTATTTTATACCAGTCAAAATAGTATTTCTCTCATGCAGGGAACATTGCCCAGGTCTTTCTTTCATTCTTTGTTTTATTTATTTATTTTTTTTAACAAAAACGAGTACGCGATAACGATAACGATCGAGCGAGTAGCCATTTCCGTGAAGCGCCGAGAGTAACCATTTTTTCTTTTGGCGCATTCACCGATATCCGTAGGGTAATAGCAATAACGAGAAAGATTCCCCAGCGTTAAAGTGTGTTCAAGCCATTGTTTTTTATCACGAGATAAATATAAACTGAAGCTGTGACGACGGGATCCTGAAACAGATAACGTTACTCGCTTTTTCAGTTCAATGTGAACGAAATGAAAAAAAAAAAAAAAAAAAAAAAAATCTTTCGTGACTTGTGCGAGGACGTGTGTAAAAGCGAACTCAAGTCTTTCTGTAAAGACAATGAGGATTTCTCACTGTGATCAAATGAAAATACACATCAGTGAAAATTGATATCGTGATAAGATTCTTCATTAATTTTTATCAGATAGCAATAACTGCAATTTTGGACGAAAAAAAAATTCATAGCTTGAATGACACGTTGAATGACGAAATGGAACGATTTAAAAATTTCTCCCTCCACAATATAATTTTTACTCGCGTTCCTAATATATCGAGAATTAATTAATTTTTAGCCCACAATTCGTTAATCAATAAACATAAATTTATGTTAACGATTCTACTTCAAAAATAACTTTAAGCACGGCAATTAAAGATATTCGATCGTAGCTTTTTTTTTATTAGTTTTTTATTACATTTTTTTTTAATTCAATTCTCTGGTCTATTAAAATTAAATTATTTTCTGTCCTGTAATCGCCATTCATTGATCAATGCATTTTAGATTATTTTTTTAATGAAAAGTAATGTGCAACGAAGGAATTTTTCGTCAGGAAAAATATTATGAAATGAATTGTGCGAGTTAAGGAATGGCTGCTTGGATTCAACTTATTCCCATGTGTTTGTCCTTTGCTGTATTAACTTTACTGCTTGGAAACTGGGTAATTGTGGGTTATGGCAGCTCCCCTGTGTGTATTACCGTATTGTGTATGTACGTGTATATATATATATATAGCTCGCTTTATACATGTAAGAGCACAGAAGCTCATTGGACGACAGGTGTTGCTAAAGTAATTTTGACCTCCGTATAAATCATCGTGGCAGCGATATTGAAACGTACAATAGTGCAAAGCAAAGTATGGGAGATTTATTCTTTTCTTTAACTGCGTGACCAAAGTTTCATTTCAAGGGTCAAAGGTCAATCGTGACTTTGTCAATTATTGCAAGATTGACACATCAGAATGATGGAAGTCAATTTTGTGTCCACTTTACTTTAGCCATGATAATTTTTGGCTTTTTCAGCAAATATAATTTATAAGCTCAAATCTAACAATGAACGTGCGAAGAGCAAATTAAAATTATAGATGATTTATGTATTTGATATTTTGTGTAATCTGCAAGGGTAGATTATAACCGATACATTTGCCCTACAGAGTAAATGTTGAAAATGAGTCAAAGGTCAAAAGACAAGTCAAAGGTCGAGATTCACGAAAAATCGAAAAAAAAAAGAAAAAAAAAAATGAAGTGACAAAGGACAAGAATAGGATGAGGAGCCCAGAAAGAATAAGGGAAGAATGGCAGCAAAAGAGATAGGGGAGAAATCGCAATGGCAGAGAACGAAAAAAAAATATAGGAAGTCAAGAAAAAAGGCATTGAGAGTGAAAGCAGAGATGAGGAAAGTATTTTTTTTTTTTTTTTTTTTTTCAAATCCTTTTTCTTTCATCCCTCGGCTGAAAAGCGGTCGGGGTTAGTACTCCACTCCATTGTTTTACCGAAGGTACGGCCGAACGAGCAAAGAATTAATTGGAAACGAGTGCGACCAACGAGATAGAAAGAAAATGGGCAAGACGATAAGAGAAGAAAGTAGAGCTATATATATATTTAAGGACGAATAAAAAGAGCCAAGAAGGATGAAATAAAAAATTGAGAAAGGAGCGAGAAGAAGGAAAGGTAAATTTGCCCTCCTCGCGAGAAACCACCTGGCTAAATTTTGATATAATATCGATACATTTTTATATATAAAAATGTATCGATATTATATCAAAATAAGGGAAGGTTTACATTAATGGACATCGAATTATTTTTTTTAATAATATTCACCTGTATGACAAAATTTTCTACTCGCGAGCTTTTTCCAGATTCGCGAAGACGAATAAAAAGAGCCAAGAAGGATGAAATAAAAAATTGAGAAAAAAGCGAGAAGAAGAAAAGGTAAATTTGCCCTCCTCGCGAGAAACCACCTGACTAAATTTTCATATAATATCGATACATTTTTAAATCGAGGGAAAGTTTACATTAATGGACATCGAATTATTTTTTTTAATAATATTCACCTGTATGACAAAATTTTCTACTCGCGAGCTTTTTCCAGCTTCGCGAGGACGAATAAAAAGAGCCAAGAAAGATGGAACAAAAAATTGAGAAAGGAGCGAGAAGAAGAAAAGGTAAATTTGCCCTCCTCGCAGCAAACCACCTGACTAAATTTTGATATAATATCGATATATTTTTATATAGAGGGAAGGTTTACATTAATGGACGTAGAATTTTTTTTTTAATAATATTCACTTATATGTCAAAATTTTCTATCAACTCCCGAGCTTTACCATCTTGTTGATTGACAGATTTTCATGCTGATATGCAAAAAGTCGCAGGACGTATTTTTAGGTTGGTATATTACATGCTTTTAATTTGACTTAAATTACTTTTTCCTTAGCGAGCTTTTCATAGTATATAAATTGCACGAATTCGCAGGCCTATATATATATATATATATATATATATATATATATATATATATATATATATATATATAGGCCTGCAAATTCGTGCAATATAAGAAGTCCATATAGGGGATGGCACTTCAACGCTCTATTCAAAGAGGTGAAAGCGCTATTCGCTAGACTGAGAGAAAATTATCAGCGTCAGAGCCAGGAGCGAGCCAACTTCAAACGATTTGAAAATCACATGAAGTCGCTGGCTCGGCCAAGCTACACGTTCTCCCACTCTCGTGTCAAAAAGTCATTAACATTAAAACTCTAAGGTTCACCGGCAAGTTCATGGTTAGTAAAGTGGGTGCGAGCCTTTCATTGGTTAGAACAGATTTACTGGACTGGGAAAATGATTTTCTTTGAAAAGTTTATTCGAAGTCAGTTCTGGTATATTACTAACGAAACATCATTAATTCTTGGGTTAGATAGATATATAGTATCGAGGATGAGCTCTTTGATGAGTTTTCGACGATCTGGAGTTATAACGCTCAGTGATCACAGACTTTTGAAACGAGAAAAAGGGGAGGAAAATTAATATATATATATATATATATATAATATAATATAATAATTAGTTGGTATATGGTGCCTACTTGAATAGGGGAAAATAGGGACAGAAATAATATTATTATTGATGTATGCTTTCATTTGTGGTGAAATTTGTTAGTCAATTTTTGTATTTTTTTTTTTTTCACTGCGCTCGAATGATTTGCATCAACAAAATACTGGGGGAAACGAGAAAAAGGGGAGGAAATCTAATTAATTAGTTGGTACATGCCTACTTTAATAGGCGAAAATACAGGCAGAAAAAATATTATCATTGATGTATTTGTGATGAAATTTTTTATTCAATGTTGTATTTTTTTTTACTGTGCTCGAATTATTTGCATCGACAAAATGCTGGGAATATATAATTATGGGAATATCACGGACCATTGGAGAGATATATTCATTAAATGATTGCGGCTTTTCACGTAAAATTACAAAAATGTCATAAAAAAATATATCGTCACTGCAATAATGACTCGATTGAAAGCAGAGATGCGATTATTTTCCAGCGTTTTGGTTTGTGTGTTGATTCGAGCCTCCGTATAAACTGGTAATTCAAAAAATTGTTGACTCAAATCAACAAAAAAAAAAAAAAACAATTAATCCCAAAATGTTTACATTGCATTCTAAATCAATGAACTTGAGAACACTCGGGGGCATGGATTTTAATCGAAATGAAATCGCTTTTTCGTTACTTTGGGTTATTTTGACACGATCAGCATAGCCAGAGCGGAAATTTTCACATCACATTTTAAATCGGTGACCTGTGACCCCGAGTAATAATTTTTATCAAAAAAATTTATTGAATTTTTATTTCGTCAATCGTGTTATGTGAATTATTATTGAGCTGTTCCATGGCTTATTTCGAGCCTGTTAATAATATCGTGCCCAGAAATTCGTCTCTTTAGCTGTCCATCCAGAATTATCAATCTGGGTGGACAGCTAAAGGGTTGAAATTATTGATAAGCGATTTGGTGGAGTTTTTCGTACAACTCGATAGATTAAACTTGATCCTACGATATATGATTCGAAATTTCGTATCAAGTTCCATCATCGATGGAGTTAGTAACGACGTGACAAGATGGCAATCAATATACTCTGGATATTTGTCAACCATTGACAAACTTCTAGATAGTTCGTGTCCAAGTGGATTTCAAACAATTGAAACATCTGGTATGATTCGATGGCTCGATATCTGTCAAACACCGCAGCAAATCGAGTACGTGTGAAATCGTGGAAATCTCCTGAAATCGTTTACGAGCTTTCCTCGCTTCGTGATCTTCATTTAGTCAACGTTTCTCATGAAATTCAATTCTATGGAGACAGAAGTACAGTTCTGTCATGCCAAATAAATTCGACAGCATTTACCGATAAAACCTTCCATTATTAAATTCCTTGAATTATTACTCATTGCAATAATTTGGAGAGTTAAAAAAAAAAATTATCCGGTCTCATTTTATTCCAAATAAATTCTCCAGCATCTACCGATAAAACCTTCCGTTACACGAATTTTTCGAGACAACTCACCATACTTAATAATTACTCACCCCAATAATTCGGAGAGTTAAAAAAAACATTTTATCAAGTCTCATATTGTTGGAATTAAATAAATTAAATTAAATAAATTCTCCAGTATCTATACTGGAGAGATTTATTTATTGGAATTTATTTGGAATAAAATGAGACTTGATAAAATGTTTTTTTTAAGGTTTTGTCGCTACACGAATTATTCAAAGTAGCACACCATACTTAATAATTGCTCATTGCAACAATTCGGTGAGTTAAAAAAAAGCCATTTTATCAGGTCTCATTTTATAACTAAGTATGAATTTTTCGTCCAGAAAAAATTCACAATTGGTGCAAGCATACTGTTTAAATAAATTAATTGACAATGGTTAAAAAAGCTTCTTATCATTCCAAACACTTCAATCTAAAGAACAAACGAGAAGGAAGACTTGGATCCGGCAAACGTGTGCAATTTTATAGGGATGAAAAAAAATGTGTGCAAACGTAGTCTCTATCTGGTGCGCGTCTCTCTGCAAACTTTCTTCTCTATTCGTTTGAGATTAGAAGAAGAGAGCCGAACGAATAAAAGGAAAGCGACAATGTATATATAGGAAAGCGAGTGAAAGAGAAAGAAAGGATTAAGTGCATAAGCTGCAGCTCTATCGCTGGAGCGTCTCGGTTGGATATATATGCAGAGGGTTGAAAATTTTTCGCCAGCGTCGCTTTCCTCCTGGCCAAAATCCGATAACGATAACTACCATCCAGCACCGCCACGTCGTCTATTCCTTACAATCCCTTTTCTCCTCCTCCTCCTCCTCCTCCCCTCCTCCTCCTCCTCCTCCTCCTCCTCCTCCTCCTCCTCCTCCTCCTCCTCCTCCTCCTCCTCCTCCTCCTCCTCCTCCTCCTCCGCCCTCCTCCTCCTCCCCCACCTGCTCCTCCTCCTCCTCCTCCTCCTCCTCGTCCTCCTCCTCCTCTTCAATCCCACACAGGAACCATAACTTAGTTCCCGTCGACGACGACCTTTCGACTCTGTAAATAATTCCACATCTCTCCGTCAGTCCTCCACCCTTTTTCTTCGTGCGTTCAGCCCCTCTTTCCTCATCCAGCTCGCAACCCTGCACCCTGTACCCCCTCCCTCTTTCCTGTCAGGCAAAATTTTCTCCAACAGAAATTCGCCTGCTTACATCCATATTTTCCGGCACTTATTCTTCGCGTTCTTCCTCACTTATTCCACGTGTTCAAGAATATATCAGGAGGTGAGCATAGAGGGTAGCATCTTGGTGCGAAGGTTTATATAAATTTGCTGCTATGTGCGAGATGAAATGGCAAAATAATCCAGTACAAGTCAACTGGATCAACTCAAATGACTTGTAGCAAAACTTACTAAACTTTTAACAGCGAATAAATTGTCAAAAAAATTTGACGGTTTCTCGGTGACGTTTAATGCCCACAAGGGATGCTCACAAGGCAACAGTGCAAAGTTCAAAAAAGTATGCCAGGATATTGTATGGAGGGACGAAGAAATATAGGCCTATGGGATAAAAATGAGAGAGCTGGATCGAGCGATATAATATTCGGACTCTATAATTTCAAGCTGCAATTCCCCTTCGATTCCATCATCCCTCTGTAGCACATATATTACTAACCATAAACCACACACGACGAGGAACAGCAGCAATACTTCTCGTTCTCCATTCTCTGCACACTTGTCTCTACCATCGAGAGTATTCTGGAACGAAACAATTTTCTTTCCACCGTGCTGCCCATTCGATTTACCACGGTCTTGCTCCCCTGCCGCACCCTCTATGAATCTTTTTTTCCTTTCGTTTTTTCTTCGTCTCGTTTTCAGCCTTCGCCCCAAGCTCCATACCTCATTCTCTCTCTCTCTCTCTCTCTCTCTCTCACTCTCTCTCTCCCTCCCTCTCTCTCTCTCTTTTTCTCCCCTTCTCTCCCCTTCTCTCCCCATCTTTTCATCTCTTTCTCTCTCTCTCTTTTTCTCCCCTTCTCTTCCCATCTTTCCATCTCTTTCTCTCCCAATGGTACCCAAACAACTATGTGTGTATGTTGGTGTGTACGTGCTCCAGCAACGGCAGGGACGACGGTACACACGGTGAATTGCAGCGAAAGTTGAAACAATATCGAATTTATCGGCGAAGGAACCGGATGTGGAACGCGTGAGTTACGAGTCCGGCACATACAAACTCGTAGATCTCGACCACTGGCGCAGGAGTCTCGACTCACCCTTATAGCCGAGCTATATGCCATTCGCAACGAGGGTTCGGGTATGATCGCGGTGTGGTGACTGCAGGAGAACTTTGGGGATGAGATTTGGTTGATCCATTGAGAGGAGGCAGGGTGGTAAAATGGCCCAACAGACGCAAGCTGGTCCAGAGAACGGGGAGAAGCCATCGAGGGGAGAGATCAGAGGGTGGCTCGTTGGTTCTCGCGGGAATGGTAACAGGGTAACTCGACCGTTGGTTCATAGAGGGGTGGGGAGATTGGTGTAGACCAAAAGGTAGTTTGAATCCTCCACCATATATATATACACACATATATATACACATACAGAGCTAACCTAATATATATGTATATATATATATATATATACACATACAGAGCTAACCTAATATATATGTATATGTATATATATATATACACATACAGAGCTAACCTAGGATAGTCCCAACGTTTCTCTCGCCAGGGAACGACGATGGTGTATATGACGGTTTGAAGTTGGCGACATTCCGGAGGGTTGAGTTACGAGCCCACCCAGTGGTAGAAGCCAGTTCTGCAGATCGAACTTTGGACAAGTGTGCAATGTATGTGTGTGAGTAAAACCGAGGCTGCGGCTCCCATCCGCAAGCCAATGTGGAGGGAAATGGAAGCTGTCGAATAGCACACCGAATGATGTAAACTCATGACGAACTCTGTACCATTCTGCCTGTGGAAAAAGCTGCTGAACGCGTGTGCCCATAATCCGCGAGGTAGTCTCGAAGTGTTCCCATTCGAGACTGATTTGTTGGCTTGGACAAGCTGTCTGAAAATTTGTCTTCATCCACGAAGACAAATTGGTGTGGTGAATCAATTTATTTTCTTCCATATACTTGGTCACCTTTAATTCATTTTATCGAACAGTCTGTAGGCTTGGAAAAAGGATTTCTCGTTTTTTTTTCATTCAAGTTGAGAAAATTTTATTTCAATAGACTCAAATCGATAATCTATATATATATATATAGCTTTGAACTTTTGAACTCAACCGAATTGAATGCAATTTTTTTTTTAAATTTTATTATCATTCCACGAGTATGAAGGTGTTAATATTTTCCCATAATGTCTCAGTTACGTTGATCATGAAAAAAGGATAAAGGATCAATCTTCGATGTACCCTGAGACGAATTAAATTTTGGCACGTCGCAAAAAAAATATCCGACACATGATTTTTCGTGGGGTCAGGATGTAAATGTGAAGAAGATTTCACAGAACATCAGGACTCATCGCTATAGTGGCAAGAATATAAAGAAAAAGGGTCTGTGAAAAAAAGGAGGAAAAAAAAGGGTCATGGATCGATTTTACCCCAGCAAACACCCCGTCTTCGAGATTACGCTAAGCTGCGCGAGGTATGCAAAGGTAACATCAAATCTCTTTGCCCAGGCTGTGCAGGACGTGTGTGTGTGGTCTCTCTCTCTCTCTCTCTCTCTCTCCCTCTCTCTCTCTCTCTCTCTCTCCCTCCCTCTCTCTCTCTCTCTCTCTCTCTCTCTCTCTCTCTCTCTCTCTCTCTCTCTCTCTCTCTCTCTCTCTCTCTCTCTCTCTCTCTCTCTCTCTCCCCCTCTCTCTCTCTCGCTCTCTTTCTCTCTCCCTCTCCCTCTCTCGCTCGCTCTCTCTCTGTCTGTCTGTCTGTCTGTCTGTCTCTCTCTGTCTCTCTCTCTCTCTCTCTCTCTCTCTCTCTCTCTCTCTCTCTCTCTCTCTCTCTCTCTCTCTGTGTGTGTGTGTGCGTGTGTGTGTGAGCGTTTGTGCAAACTGGTGAGATACTCAGCCATGGGTATGTTATCGAAACGATTTCCATAAACGGGTGTGCACCGGATGTTGGGCTTTCTCGTATAGCAAACATCTCCATAACGGCCAGACCAGAGACTTTGAATTCTTGAGCAGCAATATATCGTCGACCGCCCCCCACCCCTACACCTCCTAAGGGTTGTACCGTTGCCTGGTCCCTCTGGGCAGGGACTTGAGATCCAAAGGATTTAAAAAATCAAAGCAAAAGTCAGAACAAGTGAATTGAAAACGCAAACTGTATGCCATCGAACTTATTTACGATGATAAAAATGATTATGGCAAATTATGCGATCGATATATTGAATGTGCGACCGTGTTTGGGAATGAAAAATTATTTTTATCATGAAATAACGTTAATTCGAGGATCCCATCAAGAATATTTTTTCATCAGAGGGATTTTTCTTATTCTCTCATTTAAAATCTAAAACAGTGACAATCATTTCATGTTCAATAATTCAAATGCAAGAAATTCCACCTTTTTCAATTGAGGATTAAAAGTAGAAGGCCAAAACGATATCGTCACTGACAATTCTCCCAAATTTCAATTAGTCGATTCGAACGACCTCATACTTTGTCGCTTGGCCGAACAGTGATTCGATTTTTCGAAAAGCCCATAAAGTATCTTTCCCATAAAGTATCTTTCCCATAAAGTATCTTTCCCATAAAGTATCTTTCCCATAAAGTATCTTTCCCATAAAGTATCTTTCCCATAAAGTATCTTTCCCATAAAGTATCTTTCCCATAAAGTATCTTTCCCATAAAGTATCTTTCCCATAAAGTATCTTTCCCATAAAGTATCTTTCCCATAAAGTATCTTTCCCATAAAGTATGTTTCCCATAAAGAATCTCAAAGAATTCCCAAAGAATTCTACAGACTTTGGCTCAAGATATTTTGGTATCGATAATTTTTATATCCACACTGAATCATTTCATGTTCAATAATTCAAAAGCAAGAAATTCCACTTTTTTCAATTGAGGATTAAAAATAAAAGGCCAAAACGATATCGTCACTGACAATTTTCCCAAATTTCAATTAGTCGATTCGGACGATCTCATACTTTGTCGCTTGGCCGAACAGTGATTCGATTTTGTATACAATCAGCGTTAACAATCAGGTGATAGTACGCGTGCGGTGAAAATGGCATAGATACGAATGGGATGCGGATGCTGGTGGTGCGGGGGGGGGGGGGGGTTGGAGAGGAGAGGAGAGGTGAGCGAGTCGTGATGGGAGTCGCAAGAGCATTAGGGTTGACTGAACACTCGTACAGAATACTATATAGTATGAAAAGCCATGGGATACGCGTAGGCGTACGAGTGAAAACGTCGTTAACGTTGATTGTAATTGTGCATCGACCTGGCCGAGAATCGAATCGCCACAGGAAGAGTATAAGCGGACGTAAAAAAAAAAAAAAAAAAAAAGAAAAATTGCTATCATTTTCATGATTGGCCGAGAGAGATAAATATTTTATGGGCTGGCGATGTTCAATGGGAATTGAATTATTCGTGAATTTAACTATTTGTGAAAATAGATGACTAATGACTATTATCGATCGTAGATTATTAAACTTAAAATGAGAATGTAAAAAAAAAAAAAAATGGAGAGATGAGATAACTTATTCGAGGCACCTATTGAAATAATGCTTCTTCTCGTAGGGATGATTGTAACTTTGAGAGAAGCATCTTCAGTTTATATCTAATATTTTATTTCGATCAATAGTCCTTTTAGTCCTTTCCAAGTTTCTTTTTCTTTTTCGCTTCTTTGTAAGATGCAGGATGTATATTTTTATTTTTTTATTCCAGTCGTAAATGCAAATTTTTATGAGGACATGAGAACTTCCATGAGGACATGCACTGTGCTCGTCATCACAAAGGAAATCTACATAGAGAGAGAGAGAGAAAATTATAATATGAGGAGAAAAATAATTTAAAATAAAAGTGCAGAGTATAATAATATAAATAATAAATTCTTCCGAGCAGCTCTCAGACAATTTCGTCCTTTCTCGTGTGTTACGAGGCATGTAAGCTTTCACGATATTTCTCCCTCGGTCTTTTCTCAAAGCTACGTGTACAATAAAGTAAGCAGATCCGCCACCCCAACCCCCCCCCCCCCCCCCTCCTCCTCCTCCCCCCTACCTCCTCTTTGTATGTATGTACGATCTTAACAATAAAGTATAATATTTCGACTCGCTCGTCTTTTGCCTAGAAAAGTTTCGTGATGCAAACGTCGAGTAATTGCCAAGAAGACTGGCAGGAAAAATATGACTCGTGATATGTCCAATACGCTCAAAATATTTTATCTAGAGTGCAGACAGGAATTTATTTATTATTAAGGAAAAGTTCAAGAGTTCAGATATCAAAGCAGCTGCTCAACTACCCTTAGCAGAAAATTCATAATTATATTTTGCTATATTGCAATAAAATTATTTCTTATTTTCCATCTAAATAGTTTACTAATTTTAGTTTTCTAATGAAAAAGTAGCAACAATTTTTTTAACATTCTGGATGCTGCATATTTTAGTGAGAAGCTTTGTTTTCGTACGAAGAAAAATTCAAAGCCTTTCCCATTTGTAATTTAAAGTCACATCGATCCCAAAATTTTCCATTCAAAGTCATAAATCAGTTTAGCAATTTTAAATCTCGCTTATTGATTATTTTCCATGTGGTCTACTAATTTATATATTCCAATCTGGCAATAATATTTTAATATTCTTCACGCTGCATATTTTAGTGAGAAGCTTTATTTTTTAACGAAGCAAAATTCAAATCCACAAAGACTTTCCCATTTGTAATTTAAAGTCACATTGATTCCACCATTTTAAATTCAAAGTCAACTTTGCCATCTCTGTTATTGGCAAACCTCGATGTCATTTTTCGTACAAAAGTCACATTAACTTTGCCCTTTTGCCACTCAAAGTCATATATTGATTTTTCAATTTTTAAACGGAATAGAGAAGAAAAAATATTATCTAAATAAAACTTTCGTATTCGTTTCGTTGCGTTTATTGATCGAGGATAAAATTTTCAAAAACAATAAAGACCTGTCAAAAAATTATGCATTCTGTAACCCCGTAATTCTCAGACCTTTCTCCTTTATTCTATCGAGTCTGAGATAGAAAAATCGAGATCTTTGATTACCAATGATTAAAGCAATAGACGTAGGAAAATTCATGACTACACAACAGTTTCGTGCTTCGTCGTTGTTTTACGGGCTTAAACTGACTGTCGAAAAGATAAACTGTACCAGAGCAATTTTACTTACCGACAAAAAGTCTGAGAGCATACTCTTGTCGTCGACGTCGTTTCGTCTTTACGTCTATATATATATATATATATATATGCACAGAAAACCCATGCAAGCTTTCCTCGGGTGTTCAGGACCACTATATATATATATGGGTATGTCTGTGTGTGTGTGTACACAAGGTTTCCTTTCTTCATATTATTTTTATACCCCATGGGTATGAGAAACTCTGACACATTTATATTCTCCAAGTTCTGGCTGAGTCTGTCTCTCCGTTGAACTAGCAACCGTGTAAATACCCATACTGGCACATCTGCACAGATATATATATATATATATATTAAAGTTAATACATGAACAAGCCCACGAATACCATGAAAGCTCAAAGCTTTTGTAGGTTTATGAGAAAACCATTCTAAAACCCATGCGAGCTGATGGTTAGAAGGTAAAGAGAGAAAAGTATGGAAAAAGTGGTATGGGCTCTCTGTTGGTGGTCGAGGCACAAGGGCGTGTATTCCCTCCCGATGGGCTATAATAATACACCAAAGTTCTCGCATGTGCATGATCCACCATGAGTGATATCATGCCAAACGATATAAAAATATTCTCCCACGATTTCTCCCAAGCTGGAAAAAAATTCAGTCCATGGTTGGGTGAATCGTCCATGAATTTTTGCAATGCATTTTCTCTCATTCGAAAATCTTATGCTAATCTGATACACTCGTAGAATGACTTGCACAGTTCTGTTGATCTTTATCAAATGTCAGATTTTACTGCAAGATCCTTTTCAAGGCATTGCAAGAGTGCAATAAAATGTTGCCACTCTGGTTCATCGATCAAATTATTATGATGATTAGGATTTTTTTATTGAAGCCTTCTATTACTCCAAGTACAGATTGTTGTCAACGAGATTATTGTGGAAGCTGCTCTATGAAGCAGGAAGTCTCTGGAATTTTCTTTTCAATTTTAAAAAGCCACAATGGGAATCGTAATCCAGCAATAAGGAGCATGAATATTTTTATGAGGAAAAGCCAACAAAAGTCATCCTAGCGTAAGTCCTGAGGATTGTATTGCGAGGACCAGAGGGACTATAATATGTTCAGTGAAAAATAAAAAGCAGATGGAGAATATTTTTTCTCCCAGACTATTCCCCGTGGAATGACTCGAGTTTTTATAATGTTTACCCTTTGACATGTACGATGGCCAGTCAGTTTAAGCAGAATGGAAATGGAACCAGAAAAACCAATAGGTGGAGGTAGAACTGGTTTCTCCAGAAACTGAAGAACAAAAATCTTATTTGAAACTACAAGAGAGAGGGAAGTTAGAAATTCAGGAAGAATATGTGACTTCTATTAGGGGTTGTAAATTCGGTCGATGCAATGCCATCATGGCTGTCTCTGTCGAACCTTCGGACACATCATGAAACTTTTAAATTCTCGTAGAATCATACATATGTATACACGAAAATAAAACAGAGGAAAACTTGTCCACAGATATTCACTGAAGCAGCTGGTGGTGGGAGAATCATCACAGCACTATCTAAGGGATGAGGCAAGACGGAAATCTCGTTTCAAGCCAATAAGTCTCTTTTAGCGTTACCCTTTCCTGGAATGACTCGAGCATTTATAATGTTTACCCTTTGACATGTACGATGGCCAGCCAGTTTAAGCAGAATGGAAATGGAACCAGAAAAACCAATAGGTGGAGTCAAAACTGGTTTATCCAGAAACTGAAGAACAAAAATCTTATTTGAAACTACAAGAGAGAGGGAAGTTAGAAATCCAGAAAGAATATGTGACTTGTATTAGGGGCTGTAAATTCGGTCGATGCAATGCCATCGTGGCTGTCTCTGTCGAACCTTCGGACACATCATGGAACTTTTAAATTCTCGTAGAATCATACATATGTATACACGAAAATAAAAGAGAGGAAAACTTGTCCACAGATATTCACTGAAGTAGCTGGGGGTGGGAGAAGCATCACAGGACTATCTAAGGGATGAGGCAAGACGGAAATCTCGTTTCAAGCCAATCAGTCTCTTTTGGCGTTGTCCTTCCTTCACCATGTTCTCATATATTGTATCCTTGACTATCCCCTGTCTGTGCTGTACTGATATATCTCGTAGCCATGCGCGAAATCCATCAAGCTCTTGAAATTGAAACGTAACGCTATTGGGCTCTGCTTATAGATTGCTGCATCCCATATTCGCTTCGAAGCCTTGCCAGTAAGATCACGAATATATCTAGCCGATGCCTCTAGACTGCAGGAGGACAGGCAACCACTCAAGCAAGGATGTGATCGACTTTTTTCTTTCAGACGTTGCACCTTCCAATATCCAACATAAATGGACGATGGGTTGTAGGATAGAAATGATTCTATCTATATGGAATACTGGTGTTTATACACTATATGGAATGCTGGTGTTTATACATTATATTTAATATTGGTGTTCATACACTATATTTAATATTGGTGTTAATACACTATATGGAATGCTGGTGTTTATACACTATATGGAATACTGGTGTTTATACACTATATGGAATGCTGGTGTTTATACACTATATGGAATACTGGTGTTTATACATTATATTTAATATTGGTGTTTATACATTATATTTAATATTGGTGTTAATACACTATATGGAATAGTGGTGTTTATACACTATATGGAATACTGGTGTTTATACACTATATGGAATGCTGGTGTTCATACACTATATTTAATATTGGTGTAATACACTATATGGAATGCTGGTGTTTATACATTATATTTAATATTGGTGTTTATACACTATATGGAATACTGGTGTTTATATATTATATTTAATATTGGTGTTCATACACTATATTTAATATTGGTGTTAATACACTATATGGAATGCTGGTGTTTATACATTATATTTAATATTGGTGTTTATACACTATATGGAATACTGGTGTTTATACATTATATTCAATTTTGGTGTTTATACATTATATTTAATATTGATGTTTATACACTATATGGAATGCTGGTGTTTATACACTATATTTGATATTGGTGTTCATACACTATATGGAATGCTGGTGCTTATACATTATATTTAATATTGGTGTTTATACACTAAATGGAATACTGGTGTTTATACACCAGTATTCTATGCCTTATAAATCAGTAAATGTTCGTTGCTTCGAATATTTAAAAAATGGAGGTCATTGAGGATTCTCTGGTTGAATGTTTGATTATTGGACTGGTCAATGCTTCGAATAAAAGAGCTTGACATTTGACATCTTTATCGTGTCCACATGCCTATGAGAATATCCACAACATATCAAACGAAATGTAATCGCAGATATGAGATGATATTTTGATTTATCATTACAATGAAGTTTAACTGCCAATGCACCAGCCAATCTCACATGTTTGTCTTTTTCATCTCATTCAACGCATATATATATATACATATATATACTCTGTTCCATTATATTCTCAACTGCTCCTGTTACGAGACTCTCGAAATTTTCGTTTCGATGCGAGGCGAGCAGCAAGCAGCACGCAAAATCCTCGATGACAATACGCGTGCATGTATTGTCACGCGTGATTGGAATCCCGGTGTCCAATTGTCCCCCGAGGCTATAGCTCATTTTTTCGTATGCAGCTGAAGTCTGCACGCGTCATTTTCAATGTACGAAAAAAAAAAAAAAGAAAAAAAAAACTTTCTCTCGTTTGTTCGTGATTGTTTTTTTTTTCCTCTATATACGTAAAAATGCACGAGAAAATATGCACGTGATTTTGGTAAAATGCGTATCGCTCTATGGCTTATTGCCCCACAACCCCTTGGACGATTATTCAATATTTAAGGGGATTGGAATGCATCATGGCCGACATATCAAAACCTGGGAGTTCATCGTCACAATTTCACAAATTAACGATTAATGCCCGAGTACAGTTGCCAATCTGATACTTGACAGAAGAATATTGGGGAGCTGGCCCAGAAGATAGGGCCTTAATTTTTATAATTCTTTAAAGAGATACGTGTCAGCTTTTCGATGAATAGTAATTAAAAAAAAAATAGAAAATTTGAAAAGACATTCGTTTGTGATTTTTCAATAATGCCCTTGTCATTTCCCAATAATGCCCTTGTCATTTTCCAATAATGCCCTTGTCATTTTCCAATAATCGCGAAAATTTCATTTGCCAAAAGTCAACCTGAAATTAACGTTCTCTTTAACACGAGGAATTTCAATTTCACTGTATCTGCTCTCACACTCACACGAACACATTACTCGAGGGTTGTAGCAACAGATTAAACGAGTTAGTGCCTTTCTATGTCTGTATACCATCGTCCATTCCATGCGTGCTTTCACCATCAAACGCGATCCTCTGGTTATCTTGCTTTCACCAGCAACAAGAGAACCATAAGCAGAGTGAGAGTGTGAGTGTGTGTGTGTGTGTGTGTAAGAGAGAGAGAGAGAGAGAGAGAGGGGAGAGAGAGAGAGAGAGAGAGAGAGAGAGAGAGAGAGAGAGAGAGAGAGAGAGAGAGAGGAGAGGGGGAGAGAGAGAGAGGAGAGGAGAGGGGGAGAGAGAGAGAGAGAGAGAGAGAGAGGAGAGGAGAGGGGGAGAGAGAGAGAGAGAGAGAGAGAGAGAGAGAGGAGAGGAGAGGGGGAGAGAGAGAGAGGGAGAGAGAGAGAGAGAGAGAGAGAGAGAGAGGGCAGGCTCAGTTTGAGCACGCGTTGTATCTCTCGTTATCTTGCACACCGTTGTGAATTCTATGAGGCGTCAAAATGCTCGCACGCTGGTCCATATACACAAAAGCATAACATGGGGATTTGCACTTTCGATCCTTGGAACTTAACAGCCAACTTCTCGCGTTCCACCTCTCTTTCTCTCACATGGACTTTGGTGCTCGTAGCATTATAGCTTGACAACCGAGAGTTAAACAGCACACACACACACACACACACACACACACACACACACACACGAGCGCAGGCAGGAAGCGCGCCCGCCCACGTGATTGCACGCACACGGTAAGCCCATGGACGAATCAGTAAATTTCGCGTCGTCATTTGGCCCTCTAACTTTTCTCTCTCTATTCCCCATACTGCTGGCCTCTCGTCTTGATCGTTCCAGGATTGGTACACCATTCATTCTGCTGGGCAAAAGTTCCAAGCGCCAAAGATTTTCCACCAGATTGCGGTTATATACGAGGAAACGTTTTGCTCCGTGACACGCCTCCATTACCCCCCCCCCCCCCTACTTCCGGCACAATTTTTCCAACTGAACGACCTATATGCTCCGCGAATTCCTGATACACGTTGGAACAATTTTTCTTCAGAGCAAAAGACGAAGAAAAAAAATAAATAAATGCTGTTCCTAAAATGAATTAAAAATGTGCCACGCTGCATTATTATAAACGTGAGTGGAGTTGTGGGGTAAACAAAAAAATGAAAAAAATAGCAACGTCCAATTGTTTAATTACGCCGAATCAACAACACCGATAATTGGAGAAAAATGGATAGAGAAAGAGAGAGTGAGAGAGTAATTTGACCGCGTGTCTACCCTGGAGGGGTTTTAGGGGTGACCTGGGGTCAAGAGAGCAAATAACGATATAAGACGACGAAGAAGTGGAGGAGTGCATTGCGCCGAATCGTTTGCACTATAATAAATAACGATTGAAAAATTGGGACAATTGGAGAAAAATGGATAGAGAAAGGGAGAGAGTAAAAGAGTAATTTGACCCCGTGTCTACCCTGGAGGGGTTTTAGGGGTTGCCTGGGGTCAAGAGAGCAAATAACGAAATAAGACGACGAAAAAGTGGAGGAGTGCATTACGCCGAATCGTTTGCACTATAATAAATAACGATTGAAAAATTGGGACAATTGGAGAAAAATGGATAGAGAAAGGGAGAGAGTAAAAGAGTAATTTGACCCCGTGTCTACCCTGGAGGGGTTTTAGGGGTTGCCTGGGGTCAAGAGAGCAAATAACGAAATAAGACGACGAAAAAGTGGAGGAGTGCATTACGCCGAATCGTTTGCACTATAATAAATAACGATTGAAAAATTGGGACAATTGGAGAAAAATGGATAGAGAAAGGGAGAGAGTTGAAGAGTAATTTGACCCCGTGTCTACCCTGGAGGGGTTTTAGGGGTTGCCTGGGGTCAAGAGAGCAAATAACGAAATAAGACGACGAAGAAGTGGAGGAGTGCATTGCGCCGAATCGTTTGCACTATAATAAATAACGATTGAAAAATTGGGACAATTGGAGAAAAATGGATAGAAAAAGAGAGAGAGTTGAAGAGTAATTTGACCCCGTGTCTACCCTGGAGGGGTTTTAGGGGTGACCTGGGGTCAAGAGAGCAAATAACGAAATAAGACGACGAAGAAGTGGAGGAGTGCATTACGCCGAATCTTTTGCACTATAATAAATAACGATTGAAAAATTGGGACAATTGGAGAAAAATGGATAGAGAAAGGGAGAGAGTTGAAGAGTAATTTGACCCCGTGTCTACCCTGGAGGGGTTTTAGGGGTTGCCTGGGGTCAAGAGAGCAAATAACGATATAAGACGACGAAGAAGTGGAGGAGTGCATTGCGCCGAATCGTTTGCACTATAATAAATAACGATTGAAAAATTGGGACAATTGGAGAAGAATGGATAGAGAAAGAGAGAGTGATGTTTGACTCTCTCTTTCTCTATCCATTTTTCTCCAAATTTTTCACGTTTATAATAATATGACCTCGTGTCAACCCTGGAGGGGTTTTAGGGGTGGCGTAGGGTCAAGAGAGCAAATAACGATATAAGACGACGAAGAAGTGGAGGAGTGCATGATGGTCCACGTATAGAAGAACACCGGAAGAGAGAGAGTCAAATAAGATGTTACTGCCACTCTCTGTGCAAGGCTTTACTCTGTGGTAGCTTTAAGGGGTCAGCCACAGTAAGGGCGGGAGAAATGCTCGCACTACCCAATTCCATAGGGTAGTTACACGAAGAGGGTCTAGTGTCTGGCATTGTCCGGCCCAGAAGTAGATTTGCCCAACAGCCGCAATGCGACGTACTCTGCCAGGCGCAAGTTTTACCTCGGATCGCGTTGGTCATCGTTAGGAGAAATAACAAACCGCGGTAAAAATTCTTCTACCACTGGTTATATGTATATAGTCAAATCGTACCCTCTTCTTGTGCACAACGATGATGGATCTTTTAATATTTGGTGTATCAACCCACCATCTCGTGTATAGGTTTTTTTTTCTCACGTCTAGTACGTTTTTTTTTCGCTCGCTGGTATATATATATATATACCATATATATATACCAGCGAACGAAAATAATATATATATACAACGATACTTGTCAACGAATTGTTATACAAACAGACTAGAGTTTAGTGGGGGCGTTAAAAAATCACTATACAAATCCGCCACCCTCAAACCCATGTCGTCGTCTCTGACATTTGTAAAACTCTTTAATGCTGATTTTTGTTTCTATCCTCTCTCGCATTTCCTCCTTGCTTCTGTCTCTTTCATCACTATATATATATACGCGATTGACCCTTTGCCCTTGAAATATTTTTTTCTACCTCTTAAAGTGTCAGATAAGTCTTTTACTTTCTATAACACATCAGAGAAATTACTATAGTGATTTATATATTTCGATCAAATCTTATTATATTTGTAGAGTTTTCATTGTTAGGAAAAATTGCATTATGGCAAGAATTGGGATTTGGTATATAGAAATTGGCGTAATTATGTTGCGATAACGATCTTAGGGTATTATAAGCATTATCATCGAATTATAACTGATGGAATTTTGTTAGATATATGCGAAAAAAAGTAACACTATATCGGCTCATAATTTATCATATATCGATAATGCCATCCATTTCCTTATATACCATCTTTGCGGTTTTTGATTCGAGGTAATTCCTCTTTTCACAATTGCCCTTAACTGAACTATATAATGTGTCTGTATACGTATATATATATATATAGCGGCCTACTCTCGTATCGGGCAGCCCTCTTCACCCTTCGTCGCAAAAGTAGATTAATCTTGACTGTTCAAACTCCATCTCGCGTCAACAACAGACTCTGCGAGCTTCAGCACACAGTCATACTTCGTTGCTCTCAGAGCTTCTTTGCACGAATTTTCAGCGATACACAATATTTAGCTGTGTGATCTCCGCGTTGATCGCACTTCATGAAAGCTTTTCGTCCATGAATTTCGACGGACGCGCTCGCTAATTTATTTTACCGTTTATATCCCTGACTGAGCAATTTCTCACCCCTGCTATATACTTCAAATCCCCATTTAAACATTCGGTATAATTATTTCGGTAACTCTTTGCCGAGTTAAAGGCCCCAATTAATTTGTCAACGTGGCCCATTTAATGTGGATTTAACGAGGATATAAATAAAAATTTACAGCTGAGGATATATGTGATGGCTACTCTCGAGTTGCTTCATACACGTGAATTTTTTTCACAGCATCAAATCATATATTTAAATATGAAACAAAATTAATATACATAATATCATCCCAAAGAATCTTTTAAAAAAGTTTTACTTTGGTGAAAAATGACAAATTTATAACCCAGAAATTTCATGGTCTGATTTTTTTACTGCTATACTTTTTTTGTTCTAAGGAAAAAACAGAATTTGGTCGTCTCGGTTATGATTGAAAAATTATAATTATCATTCGGGAATTGATTATACGAGTTTTTGAATTTAAAAAACTTTTAGAATAGAGGGGAAAATTGTAAAAATATTACCAGAACATTTGCAATTTTTTATCTCATTTAGAGAAAAATACTTTTACAAGTCACAGAGTACGTTACAACGACGAATCATCCACGTAACGATTTATCAAGCATATTTCAATTGATAAAATGACCGGAGGATCGATCGCATAAATTTTAGGAGGTAGAAACGAAAAGGAAAAAATGTGAAAGGAATAAGGTAAAAATATTTTTGCTGGGAAGAAGACACATTCCCAAGGGTCTCGAGTTGTTTCATACGTGATTTTTTTCACAGCATCAAATCATATATTTAAATATCAATCAAAATTAATATACATAATATCATCTCAAAGAATCTTTAAAAAAAGTTTTAGTTTGGTGAAAAATGACAAATTTATAACCCAGAAATTTCATGGTCTGATTTTTTTACGATCGCATATAAATTTTAGGGGTTAGAAACGAAAAGGAATAAATGTGAAAGGAATAAGGTAAAAATATTTTTGCTGGGAAGAAGACACATTCTCATGGACACATGAAGAGTGAAATAATGGCGAAATAAACTTAAAATAATGAGGTGGAAGAAGTGGAGTGTAAATAAAATTAGGAAAGACGGTGATAGTATAATAGAGAAGGTAGAGGGGGCGTTCGACTCTCCAAGTCGATACTGTAAATGCCATTTTTCTCCCTTTCTCACTAAAACTACCCGGTCTTGTTCGTTATATATAGCACATTCTGTGGCTCTCGCGCACCTCTGTGGACCCCTGGCAAACACATCGAATTCCCTCGAGGCTAAATCGATTATCGCGAGCCAGACGACCTCCCCAAATTCTCGCAACCGAGACGAATATTATGTCGAGCGATTCTCTCTTTTGTTCTACTGTTTCGCGATGTAACATTTTTTTTTTTTCTTCATAATTATTAATTTAAATAATTAGAAGATGAAAAAAAAAAAGTTTGTAGATCATTGTGATGAGGGTTAATTTTATAAAATGATTGATTAACAAATAAACAAAAAAAAATACTCTTATGTATTTACAAAATATATATTTTGAGCAAATAGAACATTTATTCAACTATTATGACTAAAGTCAACATTTGTTATTACTATTTACTGTTTACTCACCCGGATGAACGATAATATAACATCTCTGTCTCGAAACTCTCTATTGCGTTTTACGATCGAGTGCATGCAGCAATTTACATACCTGAAACAACAAAAACATAAAAATTGTTTTTAAAGTAAAATATATTGACGTGGCTGTTTGGCAATACACATGAAATTTAATCGGGTCAAAGTTCATTTGTCTACTTGTATTTGAGTTGTATGGAATTTTTTTTTTTTTCAATATCTATCGAGAGAGAATTTTTAAGGTCGTAGGGCAAGAACATTTTGACACAAAAAGTCCTGTATTTGTCCTGTAGGGAAAGACGAAATCGGAGAATAAACGATCAAATGGGATTAAATTTCATAAAATTTTCAAATTCACAAAAAGCTGAAGCAGTTTTTTTGAAAAATTTGCATGTTTGCTTAAATTATTTTCTTTAAATAAGATTAAATTTTAAACCATCTAAACTCTGCTATAATTTGTCGTTAAACAATGTAAGGATGTGCCAAGCTCGATAATTATGGATAGGGGGATGAACGCCGAATTATTATCGTGAATATTATTCAAGTTTATTAATAATTTCGTGAAAATTACATTAATCGTTTGATAATTTTTATTAAATATATATAGGTTGGTAGCTCTCGATTATATTTATATATGCTATGCTCAAAGTTAAAAATCAGACGCCTGACATTTTTTTTAACGACATATTCTATCCAAGGATCGTAAACTTTTTCTTCATCTTGCCTCTTCTTATTCTTTACTTTTCTTGGCTCTTCTTCCTGTTTCTTTCGCGACTTTAATGTTCCTTCGAGACTTTTTACAGATAACGATCTTTGCTTCTGCGTATCAGGACGGTTAAACCTCCAGCCAGCCTCACTCCCAATCGTATTTTCCTCCCTAACCCTTGACCCTCGATATATACGAGTGAGACGCCAAGTTGACCTCTCTATAGAAATAATTGACATATTTGGATCAAACTAACGCCATTCTCTGAGTCCACTCGAGACGTTGAAAAATCTATATGCAAGGAATTTTATTCCAAAGTTTCTTCTTCGCTTAGATTTTTTATCCATTACCGGGGGTGCATCGGTCGTGCTGGCTCTTCACCCTTGCAAAGATTAAAGTCCTCGCGTGAGAGATAAAAGAAAAAAAAATGTTATAAAAAGTTTTTCATATAACGAGCGTATATACGATCTCTAATGTATTTATTATTCGAAAAATTTATAATTCCAAAGGGGTCTTTAGTGACTTTTACTATTTTCAACGACATCTCAGAACGAGCAAACTTATTTTCAAAAAATTATATCTTTTCTTCCCTCACGATAATTACCTTAACTGAGTTTTCTCAATAAGCGTATTGAGTATACAAAACAAAAAAACTTTTTCTCCCTTTTTTTAAAATAAAAATTGTTGAATTTGAGTTGAAGCAACTTTTTAAAAGTTTCTTCTGAACACTCAAAAATTCTCTATCTGGAGCCGTCAAAAAAATTCAAATTTTCCCTTATTCCGGATTAACTTTCTTGGACAGAATTCCCCTGGGGAAAATCCATCCGGATAAAACCGGGAAATAAACTTGAAAGAAAAAGGAGAAACTTCTTGATCCTCGATAAAAAGAAAAAGGCGGATCTATGCAATCATAATTCTGCTATCAACATATTTTCATTAATATTCACATTATTTATTCTCATATGTCCACAATAAATTACGTCACATCAGATATTGCAATATATATAGATATACAATATTCAGTAATTAGTACACATTAATCGGATCACATCGATTATACGAAAATGATACAAAACCAGACTGGAATTACACAGATCATTTTCGAGTTTTCCAAGGAGGCTTTTCTGCATGTTACACACCACTGATAAGTACGGTATAAGCATGATAAACATGAAAAGGGGACCAGCGAAACTAACCAAAAACAAAGAGCTCTCTCGGGATTTAAAATCATCGCACGTTCCGAATTAGTTCGACTCAGTTGCACATACTCGTAGTGTAAACTATATATATATATATATATATATGTATATATGTATTATTCTATCAATTATTTTGTCAACAAAAAAGAATAATAAAATTTCAATAATAATAATAATGATTATTCTCATTATGACTAATTTTTATTTTACATAAATTGTTTGAATTCGTGCAATGCTAATCCGATGGATTTCGTATGACAATAATGATCGTAGATTCGAGGGTAGAATGATAAACCACCCCCACCCCCCACCCCCCATGGGTACATATAGAGAGTGAACGAAGGGTACAGGATAATGTCGTTCGCTTTGTGACTTTGTTAATCCATGAAGAACCATGAGGCATATGGTCTACGGTTCGTTATGTACGTACAATGTTCTGGCACTGAATTGTGTGCGTGGCTCGAACGAGAGAATGAAAAATGCAGCTGGCGGGCTAATGGACGGTGCGAGAGCTCGTAATGCAAATTCACTTTAGCGCGAGTTTCACATGAAGAGGAAGAGACGGGAGGATAGAAAGCCCGAGCGAACACTCGACTCGACACACACACACACACACACACAATGTGAAAAGTGAAAGCTTGCACGAGCTCTTAGCTATAGCGATGAGTGAATATAAAGTCGATGAACAGTACAGTTTTTACGCCATTAGCATAGCTTTGTAAAGATAAATATAATGAAAGTTTAAAAAAAAGAATCAATGTTAAAATATGTTTAACAAACTATTATTATTTATGTATTAAAAAATAATAATAACAATAGTGAGGACATTATTACAGCATAAATGCTGATGGAACATTTATTGGAACACGTAAACTAGTCGTTAAATATTGTTTAAAATCATCCATACGTATGTTGACTTTGTACTACAAAGCACGTTATATATATATATATATATATATATATAACGTGCTTCGTAGGGCAATATATATATATAAATATATATATATATATATATATATATATATGAAGCAGTAGTGTGTTTATTAGTAACGCTAATTAACCCTGCAAATACAATGGGTACCAATTATACGAGAATGCACTCTCCGATATAACGCATAGTCCTCAATGTATGCCTGGCAACCCTGTACCTAATTAGTTTAGTGCAATTTTCATTAACGAATCACACGTACAAAGTTCCAAATTTTCTACCCTCGTACCAAACTCCTCCTACTAAATTTTCCCCACGCTATATAATTCGCTCATTGTTATTCAAGATCTGCATATAATTAAACACAAAGTTAAACGAACTCCGGAAAGCAATGAGATACTTTGTTAATTGATACAAACGTTTTATTTTGTAATGATTAAAATTATTTTAATCATCACCGAGCAAACGAGAAATGAAAAATATATTTCGAAAATTCTACACTAAAATAAGGGCCTTGTCTGTAAAAATATGGGCCTTCAATTTAATCCATAAAGATTGAAAAAGTTTCATTGGGCCAAACGTGCTCAGAAAATTTCATATTCATGGAATATTTTGATTGCCAAAAATTTTTTCGTTCATCCTGCTATATAAAATTCACAATACAATTTCTACTGAGAATACATAGCGTCCATTTTACACAAATGAAAATTGAGGTGTCTGAAGCTGTTCGATCGAGTATATCGAAATTGCTCGAAATGTAATCTAATTTTGAACTCGGTTAGATAAAAGTAACAGGATGTAGGCAAAGGAGGATAAACGAGAGATGAGCCTCGAGGCCAATTTTCAGCTTCGTTCATACATAACTAAAGTCCGCGCCATTGCACTTCGATAATAATGTTATTATTGTGGCCTGTGATGCGTAAGGGTGGATCCACTGATTTACAGTTAGGTGCAAATCTGAAGCAATCTATTGTAATTTTAATATGAAATTAGTTAGTGCCTAAAAAAAAACACATTAATAATTAAGATGTTTCGAGAGTTAACAATTTAAGTTTCAAGAAGTGTCAAGAAGGTCAAGAAATGTAGTTTTCAATAAAATAAGAGTTTTATACTTATTCCACTTCTATGAACTTTGTGAAAAAACATATTAATAATTAAGATGTTTCGAGAGTTACCAATTTAAGTGTCAAGAAGTGTCAAGAAGGTCAAGAAATTTATTTTTCAACAAAATAAGGGTTTTATTCTTATTCCACTTCTATGAACTTTGTGAAAAAACACATTAATAATTAAGATCTTTCGAGAGTTAACAATTTAAGTTTCAAGAAGTGTCAAGAAGGTCAAGAAATGTAGTTTTCAATAAAATAAGAGTTTTATACTTATTCCACTTCTATGAACTTTGTGAAAAAACATATTAATAATTAAGATGTTTCGAGAGTTAACAATTTAAGTGTCAAGAAGTGTCAAGAAGGTCAAGAAATTTATTTTTCAACAAAATAAGGGTTTTATTCTTATTCCACTTCTATGAACTTTGTGAAAAAACACATTAATAATTAAGATCTTTCGAGAGTTAACAATTTAAGTGTCAAGAAGTGTCAAGAAGGTCAAGAAATTTATTTTTCAACAAAATAAGAGTTTTATTCTTATTCCACTTCTATGAACTTTGTGAAAAAATATATTAATAATTAAGATGTTTCGAGGGTTAACAATTTAAGTGTCAAGAAGTGTCAAGAAGGTCACGAAATGTACTTTTGAATAAAATAAGGGTTTTATTCTTATTCCACTTCTATGAATTTTGTGAAAAAACATATTAATAATTAAAATGTTTCGAGGGTTAACAATTTAAGTGTCAAGAAGTGTCAAGAAGGTCAAGAAATTTATTTTTCAACAAAATAAGGGTTTTATTCTTATTCCACTTCTATGAACTTTGTGAAAAAACATATTAATAATTAAGATGTTTCGAGGGTTAACAATTTAAGTGTCAAGAAGTGTCAAGAAGGTCAAGAAATTTATTTTTCAACAAAATAAGGGTTTTATTCTTATTCCACTTCTATGAACTTTGTGAAAAAACATATTAATAATTAAGATGTTTCGAGAGTTAACAATTTAAGTGTCAAGAAGTGTCAAGAAATTTATTTTTCAACAAAATAAGGGTTTTATTGTTATTCCACTTCTATGAACTTTGTAACTCCACAAAGTTCTCAATGCTCTACAAAAGAGGGGATGAACGTGACTTTCATCCCCTTCTTTATCTCTGCATGTTCGTCCTCCTTTTCCAATTTCTGTGTCATCAACTAGTTGGTACAATGGCAATAGTTATCCACTCGATGATTCTCGACACCAGGTATGAATATTTAACTATCGTAAAGTCCTTCGTCCTATCACCAGTCTCTGCCTGGCTCTGCGTAATTTCTCCATTTCTCTGTGCTTGTCCCCTGCTTTTGGCTCTGTTCACAAACCCGACACGGTCCGGAAATTCTCCACGGGTAAACTCATTTCCCTGCTAGTCGGTGTTTCCTCAAACGTAGTTTAGTCACGTAACTACGTACAGCTCAAGCCTCCTGATGTCAGAGTAAAAAAAGACCAAGGTGAGGTGCGACCAGCTCTCTCTCTCTCTCTCTCTCTCTCTCTCTCTCTCTCTCTCTCTCTCTCTCTCTCTCTCTCTCTCTCTCTATTTTGCTCTTTCTCTCTCTTTTTCTCTCTCTCTCTCTCTCTCTCTCTCTCTCTCTCTCTCTCTCTCTCTCTCTCTTTCTCTCTCTCTCATTCACCATATTTCTTTACATCTCTCGTCCAGTCTGTAGAAGGGCTGGATCTGTCAACCCGCAAGAGATGACAAAAGCTTATTCGATGGATGCAACTGTTAACGCCACACCGGACATGATATAAACTCTCGTCATTTCTGAGTCGTATATTCTGCGGATGAAGTATGGCCAGCTGAGCCATGATCGTGTTGCATCTTTTGCTACGCTTTTCCTTTTTACGTTTTCACGTTTTCACGTTTTCACGAGAAAACCTGAAAAACGAGATAAAGGGGTCTCTGTGATTGTGCTCGGAGATTCTCGCTCCATCATCTCATTTCAGTTTGTTGACAGCTTTAGGGATGATTAATAGGAGTAATAGGGTCTTTCCTCGAAACCATTTCTCTCTGACATGTCGACCAATCACGTCTTGCATATTGGAACATTAGTGAGTAAAAATAAATTATCACAGACGTGATTTTTAACTATCGTTGTGAAGTAAAAAATTTAATACACCCTGACATTTTCGACAATGTATTACCAACGAAAATCTTCTTCGTCTCTCTCGCTCTCTCTATCGTCGATCTCTATCTTGAAGGAATTAATCGAAGGAAAGGGTGAAAACGAAAGAATGACAAGGACTAGACGAAGATCGAAGAAGGAAACTGAAGGAATGATGGCTGAAGATAATAGCGACGAGCAAAAATAAATTATCACAGACGAGATTTTTAACTATCGTTGTGAAATAAAAAATTTTATACATCCTGACACTTTCGACAATGTATTACCAACGAAAATCTTCTTCGTCCTATCTTGAAGGAATGAATTGAAGGAAAGGGTGAAAACGAAAGAATGACAAGAAGGACTAGACGAAGATCGAAGAAGGAAACTGAAGGAATGATGGCGGAAGATTGTGGAACGTTGGAGAGGAATGGTGGCGAGGGGAATCCTTGGTTGTAACTTTTGTAATTGAGTTTAGTCGTTTTGCCTCTACTTCTCTGGAGAATCGTCCTCAGGACCAAACATTCCACGATGTTCTCTGTCTTTCCTTCTTTCTCTATGCTTTCCTGTTCTCTCTATTTCGCCTTATTTGCACTCACTTATTTTCTTCGGTAGAATATACTGGACACCCCCCAAGCAATTCTTCATTCCACTCTGAATTTCATCCCACCCTCTCTCTCAATCTTTCCTCCCTCACCAAATGGACTACAGGAACGAACGTTAGAAATACTCTTAAGTTTTATCCCTAGGGCGTACCTTCTACTTTTTCTTCAAGTCTTTTTTAGACTTGAAGGTCTTTGGTGGGCTCGCAGCACACTTTTGGCACCGGCGGCAATCAGTCGACCAATAAAAGTATCCTCTGTGTCTTTTATTTAAAAATGAAAAAAGTAATAAAAAATAATGCTACTGGGCATTTTTTGAGAAGAATCTTCAGCTCTACATCAAACAAACTGTGGGACCCGATACTTTTTTTTTTCAATTATACAATTTTTCCTTGCTAGTTTCGCGAAATACTCGATAGTACAGAAAAACTTTTATAATAAGGGCTGAGCCGGCCGGGGGTGAAACGAACTTTGGAGTAGTCTTTCCATTTGTTTCTTCCTGCATATACATAGTATAATTTGCCGGAAGCGTGAATCCTTCTTCGTGCTTGCAGTATTTCCGAGTATTTGGGGCGCGAATAAACGTCAAGAAATCTTGGAGAATCTGGGAATTGTATGCTTGAAAAAAAATTAAATAATATAATTTAACGACAGTTGTAGTAAAAATAATTATTTTATGATTGTATATAATTTGTTACGAGGGTGGGTCACCCTGAAAATGGATGTATCATAAAAAAAAATTAAATAATATAATTTAACGTCAGTTGTAGTAAAAATAATTATTTTATGATTATATATAATTTGTTACGAGGGTGGGTCACCCTGAAAATGGATGTACCATGAAAAAGAATTAAATAATATAATTTAACGTCAGTTGTAGTAAAAAGAAATATTTTATGATTATATATAATTTGTTACGAGGGTGGGTCACCCTGAAAATGGATCTACCATGAAAAATAATTAAATAATATAATTTAACGACAGTTGCAGTAAAAATAATTATTTTATGATTATATATAATTTGTTACGAGGGTAGGTCACCCTGAAAATGGATGTACCATAAAAAAGAATTAAATAATATAATTTAACGACAGTTGTAGTAAAAATAATTATTTTATGATTGTATATAATTTGTTACGAGGGTGGGTCACCCTGAAAATGGATGTATCATAAAAAAAAATTAAATAATATAATTTAACGACAGTTGTAGTAAAAATAATTATTTTATGATTGTATATAATTTGTTACGAGGGTGGGTCACCCTGAAAATGGATGTATCATAAAAAAAAATTAAATAATATAATTTAACGTCAGTTGTAGTAAAAATAATTATTTTATGATTGTATATAATTTGTTACGAGGGTGGGTCACCCTGAAAATGGATGTATCATAAAAAAAAATTAAATAATATAATTTAACGTCAGTTGTAGTAAAAATAATTATTTTATGATTATATATAATTTGTTACGAGGGTGGGTCACCCTGAAAATGGATTTACCATGAAAAATAATTAAATAATATAATTTAACGACAGTTGTAGTAGAAATAATTATTTTATGATTATATATAATTTGTTACGAGGGTGGGTCACCCTGAAAATGGATCTACCATGAAAAATAATTAAATAATATAATTTAACGACAGTTGCAGTAAAAATAATTATTTTATGATTATATATAATTTGTTACGAGGGTGGGTCACCCTGAAAATGGATTTACCATGAAAAATAATTAAATAATATAATTTAACGACAGTTGTAGTAGAAATAATTATTTTATGATTATATATAATTTGTTACGAGGGTGGGTCACCCTGAAAATGGATCTACCATGAAAAATAATTAAATAATATAATTTAACGACAGTTGCAGTAAAAATAATTATTTTATGATTATATATAATTTGTTACGAGGGTAGGTCACCCTGAAAATGGATGTACCATAAAAAAGAATTAAATAATATAATTTAACGACAGTTGTAGTAAAAATAATTATTTTATGATTGTATATAATTTGTTACGAGGGTGGGTCACCCTGAAAATGGATGTATCATAAAAAAAAATTAAATAATATAATTTAACGACAGTTGTAGTAAAAAAAAATATTTTATGATTATATATAATTTGTTACGAGGGTGGGTCACCCTGAAAATGGATCTACCATAAAAAAGAATTAAATAATATAATTTAACGTCAGTTGTAGTAAAAATAATTATTTTATGATTATATATAATTTGTTACGAGGGTGGGTCACCCTGAAAATGGATTTACCATGAAAAATAATTAAATAATATAATTTATTGTCAGTTGTAGTCAATAGAATATATAGGCATATGCCATGTACACATTTGGCATGTACCATCGATTTAGCTAAGTACTCTATAAGTAGAGTGGTCTGCGGTGGCTAAAGAAACCTCGACATTCGACTAAAAACCTCGGATCATCACTGTATCCGGTTCGTTCACTGGCTCTCTCCCCCTAGTTCTCGCTCATGCTCGGCTCCCAACACCAAAAAGAGGGTATTACTTTCCGGAAAGATAGCCAGCTCCCTCAGGATCTCATAAATCGTGGTCCGAGAGCTTCGAGGGAAGAAACGAGAACGAAAGAGCTCGTGAACGATCTAGAGAGGGAGATTTCTCAAGCTATAGATACTCTGCAGACTAACCGATGCGATGCACCAACACGAGAGGAAAAGTCTATAGTGTTAGGTGGGGTGGGAGGGAGGGGGATGGTAGCTGGAGAGGGTGACAGGGGGTGGGTACAAGAAGGGCTTCCGATATCTCAACGAGAAACCACTATCTCTCTCTCTCTCTCTCTCTCTCTCTCTCTCTCTCTCTCTCTCTCTCTCTCTCTCTCTCTCTCTCTCTCTCTCTCTCTCTCTCTCTCCCTCTCTCTCTCTCCCCCTCTCTCTCTCTCCCTCTCCTCTTTCTCCGATGTACATCGAGATCGCAGTGTGAACTCGGCACGAGATTACCAGGACTTCCGGCTACTCGACCACTACGGAAACTCTCGTGTGGTTTTCAGACGAACCATATGCAATGTTCTCCCTTATTTTGGGGCGAAAAAGCTTTCGCTATTTTCACCTATTCTGTATAATAATTTATTATTTTTCTGTTGAAAAAAAAAAAAAAGGAAATTATCTGAGACTATTTTATGAATCGAAAATTTATAATAAAAATAAATCATCTTAATCATTCAAATAAGTCAAACTTTTTGTTTTGATAACGAAACGAGATTGAAATATTTATCGTGCACAATTAATGAAATAAAATTAATTTTAATAAAAACTTTTCCCGTTAATTACAACGTGAAAAATGTAAACGCCCAAAACCACCTGATGTCAGTTATCATGTGTGAATATTCCATTTTGTAATTATAGTGGCACATGAATGTGGGAGGGATTTTACCATGTAATTTCATTATGAAAAACGATTTTTAGCCATGACGTGAGGTCATAAGCGATCACGTTTGATTGTGGTCGCTTGAATTTTATTTTTTATTGTGATGGGGATGAAAAAAAAAAATGTGCCAGAAATTTTGCGTTGATTTCAAATATATAAAATAGGTACATATATACTTATTTTACATATATATATATTTATATATTTTATTTTATAT
This sequence comes from Dyspetes luteomarginatus, assembly GCA_963669185.1. Classification (NCBI taxonomy): domain Eukaryota; kingdom Metazoa; phylum Arthropoda; class Insecta; order Hymenoptera; family Ichneumonidae; genus Dyspetes; species Dyspetes luteomarginatus. The sequence continues at coordinate 20,442,995 of OY769910.1, read as the reverse complement.
ATTTTATTATATATATATATATATATATATATATATATATGTAGCACCAAATCATGGCACACAGTCTGACGAATCTTTAAAGAGTTGCTGGTTCAGGGGTGACTCAATTGATGATAAAATCTGCCCATTCAGCTCGTCAATTTCGTTTATTTGCCAGAAACTTAAGTCCATCAAAGTCCTGTTGACCTTCTTTGGTTCTGCAGGAACCACCGCATAAAAGTATCAGGGGCAGTTCAGGAGGTTTATTGGGTGTCTAGAGACTCAGTCGTACGAGTCTCAAGGGCTACATTTACGAGGTTGACGATGGGAAAAGATAAGAGTGCATGCACGAGGGGAAAAAGTAAGAGATATATGTGAATCTTTTATAGGCTGCAGGATATTCAAAAAATCACGTGTGGGGTTTAGTTAGTAGGCACTGATACAAAATTTCCATCAAGCTTTCACTCGGATTTCCATACCATTTTTCTCGTGCTTGTATAGGACTCGAATAAAAAATTCATAGCTCGAGAATAAGACTTACCCCTCTATATCGATATCGATATAATATTAGAATAATAAATAGCTGCTCAAAGTATCAAATATATTCATCCCTCACGAAATAAGGGAAGAATAAGGGTTTGCATAAAGGCAAAAGAAACGTTTATCTGATTCAGTTTAAAATTGCCATTGGTGTGTATCGTTATCTATATATATCGTGAATATATGTAGTTAAGGGATGAAAAACATAGCGAGAAAATTGTTCTGGCAACCATTTTGCAAATCGACAACGACGAGAGAGAGAAAACTGGAAAGAATGAATAGTAGAATGAGAATTTTCAATACACGACAGTAAACCACACCCCTGACACTTATCCCCCCCCCCCCCCCATTGTCCCATTAAATTCTCGTAAATCAAGTGAGCAGTGATCGAGTTCGAACCCTCATACAGAACCAAACACGATGTATACGCGATCCGATAACACGAATTTTCTTTCGAGGTTCCTGCAAAAGGCACCACCAACCCTCGAAGTAGTAGTGACGTGACAAATCCTACAAAGTTTTCATTGGAAATCCTTCTTTTCCCCTCGTCGTGTCAAAAACAGACTTGGCCATTTAACGAAGAAAAATTGTTGGCTAAAATGTCAAGCCAATTGGCCGTCTCGTATACACGTGACATCGGTCACATTTTTTTCAATCTACCTACATGACATTCTAAAAAATAGTGTCTAAAAAATCTCTACGTAACAATTCGCTGATATAGAAAATATGAAGAATAAAATATTAACAGGCAAGTCAACTTCAAGTAATTGGCGAAAAAAATAAGAATAACTTTACCCATTATTTGTTTGTGAAAAATGTTGAAAAACATAGAAGCACATCATTGATTTATTTACTCGAGCCCAATGGAAGACACAATGGATTTACACCCCCAGAAAAAAAATTGACAACCCTTAAAATCAGCTGGCTGATAATGGGGGCTAAAAATAGGGTCAGAGGTTAGCCCACATGCAATGACAAATTCTCCGAGCCTCAAGACAGGATATCATCCTGCCAATAAAAAAAATTATTCTGTCATAAGACTAGAAGGGTGAAATGAAACGTGTAAAAATAATAATGCAAATTAACATTTAACGTAATTTTTATAAGAAATATTTCATCTTGTCACGTTCCATTTGTTCATAATTATTTTAATTAAAACATAATGAAACGTGATAGCATCTTGAATGCATATTATTATTATTCATATATTGTAATTAGCCTGAGGTGTCGTAAGTGCTTCACGCCATCACGATATGGAATGTTTGTGGGCTTCTATGGATGCACGTGAGGTGGTGCATAAAGGGCTTTGAGAGAGCGTTTGAGTTGCATGAGTCCCATATTGGATATAGCTGATGACATATTGTCAACATTTAAATTTATTTATTTAATCAATTAATTAATATACAAATTTATACAATTTTCAATTATATCATTTTGAACTCTAGAAAGTTTCCTTAAAAATTGTAAACTTTGACCTATAGTCCAAAGTTGCTTTAAGCAACGACCTGTATTAAATTTCTGAAAGTCAGGAAGCTGCAACCGTAAGGGAAGATCCGTTCGTGACCATATTATTATTATTTTTGGGGACATATTTGGAGATAAACTTTAATTTTTCATTAGGCAAAAAATCGATCAGAATATTTGTCAACATTTAAATTTATTTATTTAATCAATTAATTAATATACAAATTTATACAATTTTCAATTATATCATTTTGAACTCTAGAAAGTTTCCTTAAAAATTGTAAACTTTGACCTATAGTCCAAAGTTGCTTTAAGCAACGACCTGTATTAAATTTCTGAAAGTCAGGAAGTTGCAACCGTAAGGGAAGATCCGTTCGTGACCATATTATTATTATTTTTGGGGACATATTTGGAGATAAACTTTAATTTTTCATTAGGCAAAAAATCGATCAGAATATTTGTCAACATTAAAATTTATTTATTTAATTAATTAATATACAAATTTATACAATTTTCAATTATATCATTTTGAACTCTAGAAAATTTCCTTAAAAATTGTAAACTTTGACCTATAGGCCAAAGTTGCTTTAAGCAACGACCTGTATTAAATTTCTGAAAGTCTGAAAGTTGCCATCGTATGGGAAGATCCGTTCGTGACCATCCCCGTTGGATGCGCTGAGTTCAACTCTGCTTTGCTGTTTCTTCATCGCTTGAATGTTCTAGTTGCACCATAATTTCCAAGTACGCGCGCGCACCAGCGTAGATCCTCTCGAACTAGCAATCTCTTGGCCGGGATGGCGGATCTTCAGCTTTTGCCTGCCTGCCGAGGCTGCTCAGCTAAGCTCCACTACACAGACTTTAAGTTCCAGGCTGACGTTATCCATTCATCAAGGAGCTGAACCAGCGATTAGCCGTTGTCTCTTCCATGGCTTTCCCACGTCTTACTATCGTCCTTCATAGTATCCCTTAGCCCTAAGATTGCATTTTGGAATACAATGAAGTTGGAGGAAGAACCGAGTGTACAAGAGAGCTGTTGATAACCTAATCAGTTCGCCCAGCTAATCTCCATAAGCTACTCGAAAATTCGAAACTTGCGGACGATAAGATAATATAAGTGACAGGGAATGTGTGTGATGTCAAAACCAAATAGATTTAATAGAGGTCAATGCGTGACATATTTTTATCATCATTTATCGAGAAAAAAGTTTTTATTAAATTAAAATTTTAACTAACTTGGAAAATTAGTCGTGACATATATCGCGAGTTTCGCACAAACAAAATATAATATTTCTAGACCACACGTGTAGCTGAAACTAACTCCAAAAATATATTTTAATAGGGCAGCTGAAATTAACTCCAAAAATATATTTTAATAGGGTAGCTGAAATTAACTCCAAAAATATATTTTAATAGGGTAGCTGAAATTAACTCCAAAAATATACTTTAATAGGGCAGCTGAAATTAACTCCAAAAATATATTTTAATAGGGTAGCTAAAATTAACTCCAAAAATATATTTTAATACAGTCGCTGAAATTAACTCCAAAAATATATTTTAATAGGGTAGCTGAAATTAACTCCAAAAATATATTTTAATACGGTAGCTGAAATTAACTCCAAAAATATATTTTAATCGGGTAGCTGAAATTAACTCCAAAAATATATTTTAATAGGGTAGCTGAAATTCACTCCAAAAATATATTTTAATAGGGTAGCTAAAATTAACTCCAAAAATATATTTTAATAGGGTAGCTAAAATTAACTCCAAAAATATACTTTAATAGGGTAGCTGAAATTAACTCCAAAAATATATTTTAATAGGGTAGCTGAAATTAACTCCAAAAATATATTTTAATAGGGAAGCTAAAATTAACTCCAAAAATATATTTTAATACGGTCGCTGAAATTAACTCCAAAAATATATTTTAATAGGGTAGCTAAAATTAACTCCAAAAATATATTTTAATAGGGTAGCTGAAATTAACTCCAAAAATATATTTTAATAGGGTAGCTGAAATTAACTCCAAAAATATATTTTAATACGGTCACTAAATTCATTCCCCGGCAATCATCTCTTTATGATCGTCATTTCGCTTAACCACAGCAATTAAGAGCTGTCACATTTGATTTCGGCGACCAATCAGAATTTTTCCTTAACTATTTGGCTGAGCTAATCCAAAAGAGAATTTGAACCGACACTTTTAGCAAATCGTTGATCATCAATATAGAATATTCTATACCAACATTTTGAGTAGACGTGAAGACCCATCGAAATTTAAATGCCCAATGGAACGCCCTCTCTCCTCATTGCAGAGTATCGTCTGGGTGAATCAATTGAACACTTTGATGAAAGGCAGATGAAGGTGAACATGAAATGGTCATCCTGGCCAGTTCAAATTGAGTGCCGGAAGTCTTCAACTTGATAATTCGATGTCCGATCGGATCCAAGTATTGGAATTTCATCGTATATATATATATATATATCTCTGTGTACCTTGCAAAGCTGATGGTTTTCCTCAAATCCATTTATCTTGGGAAGCTAAAACCTTGAGGATAAATTTCCACTATCACGAAACACGTCCGGAGACTTTCTTTCATGGTTATACTTTCACAATATAGCTTTGCGCCAAACTACCATAATATATATGCTATACCGTCATAATCCATGCTCTATATATATATATATATATTCTCAGCAGCATATCGCAATATTATGGATTTGTGTGTGTGTAGGTGCTACAGTATTCCATTCTGTGAGAAGGTTAAGCTGTAGGCTGAGATAGTTCAAAAAAAAAAAAAAAAAAAAAAAAAAAAAACGTACGTATGCAGGTAGCAACCCTAGACCATCGATAAATTCACAGCGAGTAGGAAGGTGGAGGGATGAGATGGAACGAGATGGGACAAAGAGCCTCACGTACGAGACAAATCGTCACGTCGACTTTTATGAAAATGGACGGTCCGTGTCTCTGCCTTGAGGCGTTCCGGATCGAGAAAAACGAAGGCGAAAATGTAATAAAAGGAAAAGAACAGATGAAATGTAGTCGAAAAAAGGGATAAGAAAAAGGTGAGCGGATCATTCATGGGATCACTTACAGCATGGACGATGGATATTGAAGCAAAAATTTTTGTATCTACCTCCATTTTACTCTGGGAATTTTTGACCTGTAGAAAAGTTACCGGAAGTCCCTGAGAAAATCGGACCGTTGATCACAAGTCACCTCAATTCAAAAAATGTCTGTTGTCTCTCGTGTCATTTTCATCATCCATTTGAAGTGGTTTTCAATATATGTGACTGCATTCACTTCAAAAAAAGTCAAAGACTCGTGTTTGACTTCAAGTAATAATGGTCAAAAGGAAAATAGAATTTAGCTACAAGATGGATTACATTCCATGGATATGGGGGGTTTTCATATTCAATTCAATTTTTTTAACTATTGAATTGAATATTCTCTCTATACATCGTTGAATAAAAATATCTTTCCCTCTCCAACACACATATAGGGATGAAAGCGAGACCAGGGTAGCTTTTCACAATCTTGTCTCAAAGAGAACATATAAAATCGAATTTTTGTTAATCAGGTACAAGTCACCTCAATTCCACAATATCCATTGTCTCTCGAGTCATTTTCATCATCCATTTGAAGTGGTTTTCAATATATTGAAAACCACTCACCACAATATATTGCAGTCACATATACGTGACTGCATTCACTTCAAAGAAAGTCAAAGACTCGTGTTTGACTTCAAGTAATAATGGTCAAAAGGAAAATAGAATGTAGGTACAAGATGGATTACATTCAATGGATTACATTTATGGATATGGGTGGTTTGCTCTCTATACATCGTTGAATAAAAATATCTTTTTCTCTCCAGCAAACATATAGGAATGAAAGCGAGACCAGGGTAGCTTTTCACAATCTTGTCTCAAAGAGAACATATAAAATCGAATTTTCGTTGATCAGGTACAAGTCACCTCAATTCCACAATATCCGTTGTCTCCCATGTCATTTTCATCATCCATTTGATGAAGTTTTCAATATATGTGACTGAATTCACTTCAAAGAAAGTCAAAGACTCGTGTTTGACTTCAAGTAATAATGGTCAAAAGGAAAATAGAATGTAGGTACAAGATGGATTACATTCAATGGATATGGGTGGTTTGCTCTCTATACATCGTTGAATAAAAATATCTTTTTCTCTCCAGCAAACATATAGGGATGAAAGCGAGACCAGGGTAGCTTTTCACAATGTGGTCTCAAAGAGAACATATAAAATCTAGTGGTATACGAAAAAAGTTTTTGTTAAACGTAGAGAAAAAGTTGAAAGTGCACAGATTGGTTTGCATTCAACCACAGAAAACATCCAGTGATCTTGTAGTCTTGTCAAATGGGAAAAAATATCGTTACATCAGGAATATTCAAGGAATGAAGAGGAGAGATGAAAATTAAAGAACCCAGAGAGACAGAGATACTAAAGAATCATTCGGAAAAGATGAAAAAAAAAAAAAAAATTTTACTCTGTCGCACATGAGTAAAATTTATCAAGAACTTTTATGTGCAAATTTATATCTCGAAACTTTTGGCACATCGGACGTTTTCAGGACCTAAAAGCGTTCTAACGCGTCAACTGATCTTCATGAGAGGTTATCTGTACGGATATGGGCCGTATAAAAAAGATGAAAGAGCTCTTGCTCGAAGGGAGAAAATAGAAAAATCCGATCTAACTTTGCCAAGCCCAGAGCCCAGGGTCTCTCTGCTGACTGAAGTGATGATGGTACAGTCAGAAGGGAAACTCAAGAGAGAGAGAGAGTTGCACGTGATAGAACTATCCTGGCACATACTCTTTCACTAGCGGTGTAAACGTAATAACGCCAAAGTTTCGAAGTGGTCTCGACGAAATGAGAGAGCCCGAGATGAACGTGAAAATAGGAATGGAAGATATATATATATATTCTATCTTCCATTCCTATATATATATATATATATTCTATCTTCCATTCCTATATATATATATATTATATATATATATATATATATATATATATATATATATATATATATATATATATAGAACAGAGTAAAAGGTACGGGAGTAAAGTGTGAGAGGGAGAAGTAAAGGCAAAAGATAATCCGGAAATTATTGCGGCGACTTGGGACAAATTATCGAAGACTTGAGAGAGAACGAGTGAGAGAGAGAGAGAGAGAGAGGAATGTAGATGGAACCTTTGAGAAAACTGTCGGTGCAGGGCAACTTGGAAGTAAAATTTAATTTGACTTGAGTCGCAAAAATACTCAACGAAGTCTTCAGAAGAGACGGTAAGAAAGTTTTTTTTATTACTTTTGGCATTTAACAATGGGGGAGATGAACGAGGGAGGATAGGGGGCAGCACTTAGATTTTCGAGGGAGAAGCACTCTTTACGATCTTCGGCCAAAAAAATAAGTTTTATTCCCGCTATATCCGCCCCATCATGCACTAGATTACGAATTAAAAAAAAAAACTTTTTTTTTTGCACAAAGAGCGTTTATCATTCGGAAATCAATAAAGTTTGTTGCAAAATTGAATAAAAATATATTTTATAGCCCAATGAGGATACATATAGTTGTTAAAGAAGGTATAAATAAATAAATGCATAACAATTGATTGAATAAATAAATAGAGCACGGGGCTCACAATTTTTAAGAGACAATCTGATCCTGAAAAAAAAACTTGTCACATTTTATTTATTTATTTTTTATCTCTCCTTATTTTTCCCAACTAATTTTTGCCTACGATATTAATCTTCACAGTGCCATAAAGTTGAGGAAATTTTTCTATATTAATACAGATAAGAGGGCAAAGGGAACGGCCGATTTTTTTAAATTCACGATTTTTTTTCTCGTCTGACTATCGGGAAAGCTCGAAATAAATAAAGCAAAGGGCTCACAATTTTTAAGAGACAATCTCAAGCTGAAAAAAAAACTTGTCACATTTTTTTTATTTATTTTTTATCTCTCCTTATTTTTCCCAACTAATTTTTGCCTACGATATTAATCTTTACAGTGCCATAAAGTTGGGGAAATTTTTCTACATTAATAAACCGATTTTTTTAAATTCGCGAATTTTTTTCTTGTCTGACTATCGAGAAAGCTCGAAATAAATAGAGCACGGGGCTCACAATTTTTAAGAGACAATCTGATCCTGAAAAAAAAACTTGTCACATTTTATTTATTTATTTTTTATCTCTCCTTATTTTTCCCAACTAATTTTTGCCTACGATATTAATCTTTACAGTGCCATAAAGTTGAGGAAACTTTTCTACATTAATGCAGATAAGAGGGCAAAGGGAACGGCCGATTTTTTTGAATTCACCAATTTTTTTCTTGTCTGACTATCGGGAAAGCTCGCGATAAAGTGGCAGCGTCGACTTGGTAGCATCCTGGTGAGATAAACCCGTCAACCGTGATGACAGAATCCGGCAGATGGCTCTTGGGAAATGGTTGATGGGATTGCCACGACTTCGAGATCCAATATGGCTTTCCCTCAAGCCTCACTCATTTTTCCTTGCGCTAGAAACCCTTATATATATGTATAGTGCTCTCTCTCTCTTTCTTTCTTTCTCTTTCTCTCTCTCTCTCTCTTTCTCTCTCTCTCTCTCTCTCTCTCTCTCTCTCTCTCTCTCTCTCTCTTTTTCCCTCTCTCTCTCTCTTTAGTTATATATATATATATATATAACTAAATGCTATGTGGCGTTGATCCTTTGTCTCGGATGCGCACGTCGGGAGGCTTTTATCAAGGCGATATCCCGAAAAATCCGTAAAGTACGAGATAAAAGAAGATGGAAAAAGTGAACCAGAAAGTAGCCTTGATGCTTGCCGATGAAATAAGCGCGAGGAAGCAAAGAAAATTGTATGGGATGAAAGTGCGGACGAGAAGAGGAGAGAAATCGCACACAAGAGCGAGAGAAAAAGGATAAAATGATTCGAGGAAGAATATCAGTCTTTGTGACGATGTGTAATTTTCTTTGAAAAATTTCGTTTGTCTCCGGACTTTACTCTGCTATGTCACCTTATAAATACAACGTTGCAGATGAGCAAACAAAAAAGACAAAAAGGGACAAAAGTGTGTGACTGAAAGTACAGTCGAATATTTCATGGATCCAGCATACGTTTATTTTTTTATTGGTAAAAAAAATATTTTCTGTGCTTGTCCAGCTTGTCGGTCCAGGGGGTGGGAGGGGAATAATGAAAAATGAGAAACTAGCGTGAGAGAATGAAAGAAAAAAGCCGCAGGAAATTGTAGATTAGAAATCGGTTAACCACCAAAGTTGCTTGGTGAATTTTATTTGACAGGTAAAATAAAGAGTTTCAAAGGGAAAAGTCATCGAAGACATAAATACATATCTATAGATGAAATAAACATAATTTTTTTTTAAGGGTCGTATATTTTGACTGAACGTTTGGTTAGGAGAAATTGACTTTTGTGAATAACAATTAGCATGATATTGTCGTCGACTTTCATGAATTTTTATCACGATCATTTTTTTTTTGCAATAAGTTGGAATTTTTTTAATGTTAATTATTGAAAAATTACACACACACACACATATATATATCTCATTTTATTGCAAAAAAATGATGTGATAAAAATTCATGAAAGTCGACGACAATATCAGCTAATTTTATATATATATATATATATATATATATATACATCCATACATACGTCCATGTCCATATCCAGAAGGGCTAGGTTCGTGGCTACAGGCAAAGGACTTTATGCGATTTGCATTGCGGTCGGGGACCATGTTGTGCACTGTTGGTTCTGTCAACTCCATACGCATAACCTGGTTCAATCCCTCGTAGAGGATCCTGTGTACAAACTCTGTATGGCTCATCTCTTCATGGGCATGTAGTGGTCATACTGTGCATCTGGCCTCTGGTTTTCCTATCTTTATCCTCATTCGCATTTCACCCACAAATTTCCAGCTTTTTCCCCAAACTATCTAGCAGATATATATGTATATATATATATATATATATATATATATATATATATATATATATATATATATATATATATATATATATGTATGTATGTATACATCATATGAATATATATATATAACTGCGATCCCAGAACAACAGCAACTGGATTAGCTTCCGTTGTGTATATATATATATGCATACAATGGTCCCATATATATATATATATATATATATATATATATATAACAACCTATTGATTTAATAAAATTGTCTCTGCGTTGTTGATAATTTTCATCGATTCTACAAGCATCCGCGATGAAGAGAGAAAGAGAGAGAGAGAGGTGGGGGAACGAATGATGGACACAGTTTGAATTTTCTTTTTTATAACAGTTCTGTGCAGTCGAAACAATTTCATAACATATATATATATATATATATATTTCACGATTTCGTGGTTCACCACGAAGCACCGTCCGCACTGCAGAGGCTCGTTCGATTATTATTTCATTGCTCCAATTTCGTACGAGCTTGTATGTACAGCATATACTGTAGCATATTGAAGTGGATATGTGCAACGTACCAGCTGTGGTAGACGTTCAACGAACGAACGAACAAAAGTAAATTCATCGGTGACAAAAGTTCACTTACGACGTATAATGGCAAAATTCGCTCGTAACTTATATGATTAATAATAATAAATAATATTTTTTTTTCTTCGAGGCTTGTGTACTCCTTAGGGTTTATCAATAAAAATATTCCACGAACGCGTTCAATTTTTACCCTTTTTTTTTTTAATTCAATTCATTATATTAATTTTTTTTTTTGATCAAATAAGTTATGAATTAATTTTTGCATTTTCCTTTTATTTTGTCAGATAATCTTGTACAGACAGCACGACAGCCCTCAACAACTACACGACCTCACATTTGTTATTAATTTTTCCGCATCGTAATTGCTACATAAAAATTGTCCAGATAGTTCAAGAGATAGAAAAAAAAAAAAAAAACTGTCGAGCAGTATAGAGTTTGATTTTATACGAGCTGGTTAACGCTAATAATCGTCCATCGAGAGCCGATACACTTTTATCAGTGTGAAAAGCTCTCAGACACAGGAGAACGAGGACGTGCCGTTGTGATTAAAATCCGATGGTTTACTCCTCACTGCGTCCGGAAAGGAAAACCTGCACGTGTGTGTGCGTCTATGTGTATATATATATATATATATATATATATGCAAGTTGTGCGTTACGGTACGTATGGGATGTGACAGAGAGATGAGAGAGATGAGATTCAGAGTTCGGAAAATGATGTGAGGGATAATCGCAATGAGGGAGAAGCTCTCATATGGGCTGTCGATGTTCCTGATGGTTGGCTGGGTGTTCGCTTGACACAGACGACTAAAGAACGTATATACATATATATATATATATATACAGTAAAAAGGAGATGAGGTTGGCTATACCGTATACTGCGTTCATCTGTGCCTATATGCTTGTCAATTTGTATATAAAGGGAATGAGCTCACAAAGCTATGGAGATTGTAACGGTGATGACAGCTTGGAGGCCAGTCAAAGAGGGAGTGTCCTCTGGGTAAAAAAAAGCTCGTATATACACGCATGCAAAGCTGCTTCAATCATCCGAACGAAGTAGAAGGTCGATGGGACAGAAGGACGGAAGAGGATTAAAGCATGCACGAGCCACCCTTAGTCCACCCTTGGGCCACCCTTGGGCCACCCTTGGGCCACCCTTAGGCTCAGCCATTAACTAATTAACGCCATACAGTTCCATCCTTTTTCCTCCAAAGTTCCATCGTAGCCAACATGCGTTATCGAGTGCTCAATGACTGTACACATTCGATTTGTCACCTCCTGCGAGTGGAGAATTTCACTCGCAGCGAAACACGATGAGTGTCTCGAATGAGCCAACTTCAGAATTATTCCTGGCTGAATGGAGGACGAAAGTGTCTCATCCATGCTCTGCACAGATTAACCAGCGATCAGGAGAGTTGGCATCGAGCGGATAAACGGATTCAATCAGGGAAAAGCTCATTCAGGATAAATGATCCTTCACTTGCGTGAAGGACGAGATACGTGTACATTTTTTTGATATATATACAGTCGACTCTCTGTAAGATCGCGCCCTCGGGGCTCTGAGGGCGCAATGATGAAAGTGGAGGTGAGAAAGAAGCATATCAGAGTGAAAAGGTGAACCTCCCTTTCAGAGTCACGAGACTAAAATAAATGGCGACTAATCGATACAGTCGAATCTCTGTAAGATCGTGCCCTTGAGGCTCTGAGGGCGCCATATTAGAGAAAATGCGATATCACAAAGTCCCCGCGAGCATGATCGTACAGAGAGTCAACTGTGTATGTATATGTATAGGGGAGGGGGCGGGGGAGGGGCGGGAGGGGGGGCAACAAAGAGGGCCGAAGAGAGGTTGAATCTACCAATGATGAAAATGGAGCTGAGAAAGAAGCATATCAGGATGAAAAGGTGAACCTCCCTTTCAGAGTCACGAGACTAAAATAAATGGCGACTAATCGATACAGTCGAATCTCTGTAAGATCGTGCCCTCGAGGTTCTGGGGGCGCGATATTAGAGAAAATGCGATGCCCGCGAGGGTGATCGTACAGAGAGTCGACTGTGTATATATAGAGGAGCGGGGGGGGGGGGGGGGGAGGGTCGACTGTGTATATATATGTATAGGGGGAGGGGGGGGGGGCGGAAACAGCAAAGAGGGCCGAAGGGAGGATGAATCCACCAATGATGAAAATGGAGCTGAGAAAAAAGCATATCAGAGTGAAAAGGTGAGTCTTCCTTTCAGACCTACGAGATTAAAATAAATGGCGGCTAATCAATCCAAGTCATATTTATTGGCAGGCAAGAATAATCAACTCCATTATACGTAAATAGTATTGGATGATATTTGCTGGATGATGACTGGAAGACCCAACTCATCACTTTAACGATGGTAATAATTAGAGTAGATAACTCATCGTAAAAATGAAGGTAAAACATTGAAGACGACGTTGTTGGAGAATTCAGCTCTGACGTTATAGAAAATCCAAGCCCCGATAATTTCTCATTATCCGTGTAATTCAAGGTAATCGTTTACGGATATTTTCCAATAATACGAAGCAAAAGAGAATTTTTGTGGAATGTAGGTCAGCTCTATATTTAGTTTAGCTTGATCTAGGCTATTAAATATAATAATGATAAAGATGGATGATATAAAAAGCTTTTGGATTATCATGAGCTTCTTGTTATAAGAGACTTAACGGCCCCATATCGTTGTCAACCGAATAATAATAATAATTTATGAGAAAATAAATTATTATCGCAAATGAAAAAGATTATCACTAGATTGAGGGATTGAAGCAGATTGCAGATCTAATTATGTGCATATATATATATGTCTATATATACATATAAATATCGACAGTGTCGAATGACAAAATTATTCGGGCAGAAAGCTTGACCTGGATAAACGATATAAAAAACTATTCACACAGATTTGAGTCGGTGAAAAAAGAAAAAAAAATCAATCAATTCAAAATTCATTTATTTAGTTTTCATTTATCATCCTATCTCCTCATAATCCATAATTAATGATAAGAATTTTGATTCAAATCATTTTGATGCTTGATAATGCTGATGAACTTTGCCATTAGCGTCTTCGGAGTGACCTCTTTCTATGTCCATTTCCAATCTTCCGATCATCTCATGAATCTTCTCTCTCTCTCTCTCTCTCTCTCTCTCTCTTATCAGTTACATTTTCTTCTTTCTTCTATATATTCATTTTGCTCCTTTGGATTTCCCCCCCCCCCTTTATCCATTCCCCTTTCTCGATGAGCGATTCTTTCGAGATAAAATCTCGGACCTGGACTGAATAAGGGTCTGAGGAATGCCTGTGCTGAGGAATTACTTTTGATTTGTAAAAATTACTTTCATTCTGCCCGTATTTCTTACTGAGGAATTACTTTTGATTTGTAAAAATTACTTTCATTCCGCCTGTACAGCAGGCGATTGACGAATAATTTTCCGCGTATCTGAAAGCCTTCAGGCAACTTGATGAATCGATGCGGAATGACAGGCATCAGTCGATCGGTTCGCCAATTTAACGTGTGCTGAGACAACATCGTACAAACCATCAGAGCGATCTCATAGAGGCTCCACAACACTGGCACCACTTTGTGATCCATGACGATACTCTGGTACACCCAGAGCTTCTAGCCTCCAGGCACGTTTTCCATGTTTCGTAGCCAATATTCAAGTACCCCTCAACCCCTGACCCCCTGATCCCTGGACCGGCTCAACGTCTCGCGTTCTAGTATCTCCACGTGCCCCGCCGCTCTCAGAGTCAAGAATGGATGCATGCAGAGCACAGGAGCCAGAGGCAAATAATCGAGCTTTCCGAGACTCATCCACCGTATACAAAATGGCCACCGCATGTTAATATATTCACGAATCGCCAAAGGTCCGAGAGAAGCTATTTCGGTCTGGCTTGAACTTGGCTCAGGCCTTTATGGGCATCCCGGGGAACTTTGACCTCCAGCTGACCTCGCGTTGCTCTTTCTCTATACTCCGTAAGAACGGCTGAGTAAATTTCACATCGTTGATCGATGTAATGACATAATGACTCATTAATGAAAATCAAAGCTCATCTATTATTAGGATTTTAATTGGATGAAAAAATATTTATTTCTGGACATCGAGTGCATTGCAGTTTCTCGTAAAATTACTAAATTAGTACTTTGAACTTGGCTCAGGCCTTTGAGGGCACCCCGGGGAACTTTGACCTCCAGCTGACCTCGCGTTGCTCTTCCTCTAATACTCCGTAAGAACGGCTGAGTAAATTTCACATCGTTGATCGATGTAATGACATAATGACTCATTAATGAAAATCATAGCTCATCTATTATTAGGATTTTAATTGGATGAAAAAATATTTATTTCTGGACATCGAGTGCATTGTAGTTTGTCGTAAAATTACTAAATAACTACCTTGAACTTGCTCAGGCCTTTAAGGGCACCCCGGGGAACTTTGACCTCCAGCAAAACGCGCATTGCTCTTCCTCTAATACTCCGTAAGAACGGCTGAATAAATTTCACATCGTTGATCGATGTAATGACGTAATTACTCATTAATGAAAATCATAGCTCAACTATTATTAGGATTTTAATTGGATGAAAAAATATTTATTTCTGGACATCGAGTGCATTGCAGTTTGTCGTAAAATTACTAAATAAGTACCTTGAACTTGGCTCAGGCCTTTAAGGGCACCCCGGGGAACTTTGACCTCCAGCAAACCTCGCGTTGCTCTTCCTCTAATACTCCGTAAGAACGGCTGAATAAATTTCACATCGTTGATCGATGTAATGACGTAATTACTCATTAATGAAAATCATAGCTCAACTATTATTAGGATTTTACTTGGATGAAAAAATATTTATTTCTGGACATCGAGTGCATTGCAGTTTGTCGTAAAATTACTAAATAAGTACCTTGAACTTGCTCAGGCCTTTAAGGGCACCCCGGGGAACTTTGACCTCCAGCAAACCGCGCATTGCTCTTCCTCTAATACTCCGTAAGAACGGCTGAATAAATTTCATATCGTTGATCGATGTAATGACATAATGACTCATTAATGAAAATCATAGCTCATCTATTATTAGGATTTTACTTGGATGAAAAAATATTTATTTCTGGACATCGAGTGCATTGCAGTTTCTCGTAAAATTACTAAATTAGTACTTTGAACTTGGCTCAGGCCTTTATGGGCACCCCCGGGAACTTTG
>OY769910.1:20364750-20422250 GCA_963669185.1 Dyspetes luteomarginatus | reverse complement strand
ACGTGTAACATTGCGGATTCCGATATCTGGAAAATTTCTGTTTTCAAATATTACATACTTTCGATAAACACATCGCAACGTAGTCATCGTCACGTACGTAAAAATAAAATTCAGTGTTGCCAATATCGTGCTAGTAGAAAAAGGAGTGAAACAAACTGGAGAAAAGTGTTGGGTATTTGCATGAAGAGGATTTTTTTTTTTTTTTTTCTTTTTACATGTATATTGTAGGAACAAAATACTCCGGTCTCGCGCTTGGAAGAGACATTGATAGCTGTCCCACACCCCCTCGATCTCAACGTTTTTCCATCACGATGCATCAGCAACTCACGCTGTTCGCATGAAATCCGACACATTTTCTATTCTCCATTCGTCATCGCCATCGTCATATCCGAACGAGTGGAGGGAATAAAAATGCAGAAGCAGACACGTGTGAGTACAGAAAAGAAATATAGAGGAGTGCGTGTATGCACTACTGTACAAGACGAAAAATATCCTTCGAAATACGTTGGATCGTCGATCCAGCAAGCATTACCGATTTTATCTCGAAGAAATTTCGATTTTTCTCAAAAAATTCCCCTCCACTATTCGACAAATTTTTTCCCTACTTGTATAAATTAAAACAATGAACTGTACTTTCTCGACAGATAGAGAGAGAGAGAGAGAGAGAGAGAGGGAGAGCAATAAAAAAAAAAAAGTTAAATCTTGAAGAAGTGAAGAAGAAGCTGGAAAAAACCACCGAGATAGAATGGAGTGAAAAGTTCGTAGATTGAACAAGTCAAGGTAGTAGAAAAATCGGTGTGAGCGAGCCATGGAAAAAAAGTCAATTTGCGATACTGCTGTGAAGTGAATAGGGGTAGTAAATTCGTGAGATGCACAATCACGATAAAAAGGAAACGTACCCAGACACCCTTTTGGTCGGTTTCGTGCTATACGGAATGCGAAATGGAATAAGGAAAAAAGAGGATAAGAAGAAAATTGAATAGATTGGGAGTGATGAGTAGACATTAAGGTGGTATTTATATAAATGAAAAAAAATAAAAAAAATTAAATGTTATAAAATTATTAATATATCAGCCTCCCCTTTAATTCGTTGATTGTTGCATCAACATTCTTTTTACTCTGTTAAAAATTCTTGTTGAAAAAAAAAAAAAAAAATGTGAGCTTCATATGTATGGGCTGGGTCACGTATAATCGAGTAGCAGTCGCAGTAGCAGTAGCAGTAGCTGTACAGCACACATAAACACAGTAGCAATTGGTTACCAATTACCCAGTACCCAGACACCCTTTTGGTCGGTTTCGTGCTGTACGGAATGCGAAATGGAATAAGGAAAAAAGAGGATAAGAAGAAAATTGAATAGATTGGGAGTGATGAGTAGACATTAAGGTGGTATTTATATAAATGAAAAAAAAATAAAAAAAATGAAATGTTATAAAATTATTAATATATCAGCCTCCCCTTTAATTCGTTGATTGTTGCATCAACATTCTTTTTAGTCTGTTAAAAATTCTTGTTGAAAAAAAAAAAAAAAAATGTGAGCTTCATATGTATGGGCTGGGTCACGTATAATCGAGTAGCAGTCGCAGTAGCAGTAGCAGTAGCTGTACAGCACACATAAACACAGTAGCAATTGGTTACCAATTACCCAGTACCCAGACACCCTTTTGGTCGGTTTCGTGCTGTACGGAATGCGAAATGGAATAAGGAAAAAAGAGGATAAGAAGAAAATTGAATAGATTGGGAGTGATGAGTAGACATTAAGGTGGTATTTATATAAATGAAAAAAAATAAAAAAAATTAAATGTTATAAAATTATTAATATATCAGCCTCCCCTTTAATTCGTTGATTGTTGCATCAACATTCTTTTTGCTCTGTTCAAAATTCTTGTTGAAAAAAAAAAAAAAAATTGTGAGCTTTATATGTATGGGCTGGTATATAGGTGGTATTTATATAAATGAAAAAAAATAAAAAAAATTAAATGTTATAAAATTATTAATATATCAGCCTCCCCTTTAATTCGTTGATTGTTGCATCAACATTCTTTTTACTCTGTTAAAAATTCTTGTTGAAAAAAAAAAAAAAAAATGTGAGCTTCATATGTATGGGCTGGGTCACGTATAATCGAGTAGCAGTCGCAGTAGCAGTAGCAGTAGCTGTACAGCACACATAAACACAGTAGCAATTGGTTACCCATTACCCAGTACCCAGACACCCTTTTGGTCGGTTTCGTGCTGTACGGAGTGCGAAATGGAATAAGGAAAAAAGAGGATAAGAAGAAAATTGAATAGATTGGGAGTGATGAGGAGACATTAAGGTGGTATTTATATAAATGAAAAAAAATAAAAAAAATTAAATGTTATAAAATTATTAATATATCAGCCTCCCCTTTAATTCGTTGATTGTTGCATCAACATTCTTTTTACTCTGTTAAAAATTCTTGTTGAAAAAAAAAAAAAAAAATGTGAGCTTCATATGTATGGGCTGGGTCACGTATAATCGAGTAGCAGTCGCAGTAGCAGTAGCAGTAGCTGTACAGCACACATAAACACAGTAGCAATTGGTTACCAATTACCCAGTACCCAGACACCCTTTTGGTCGGTTTCGTGCTGTACGGAATGCGAAATGGAATAAGGAAAAAAGAGGATAAGAAGAAAATTGAATAGATTGGGAGTGATGAGTAGACATTAAGGTGGTATTTATATAAATGAAAAAAAATAAAAAAAATTAAATGTTATAAAATTATTAATATATCAGCCTCCCCTTTAATTCGTTGATTGTTGCATCAACATTCTTTTTGCTCTGTTCAAAATTCTTGTTGAAAAAAAAAAAAAAAATTGTGAGCTTTATATGTATGGGCTGGTATATAGGTGGTATTTATATAAATGAAAAAAAATAAAAAAATGAAATGTTATAAAATTATTAATATATCAGCCTCCCCTTTAATTCATTGATTGTTGCATCAACATTCTTTTTACTCTGTTAAAAATTATTGTTGAAAAAAAAAAAAAAAAATGTGAGCTTCATATGTATGGGCTGGGTCACGTATAATCGAGTAGCAGTCGCAGTAGCAGTAGCAGTGGCTGTACAGCACACATAAGCACAGTAGCAATTGGATAATGGAAAGTTTAGCCCAAATTACATCAAATAACGGATAGTGGAGAATAAAAGTGATACGGTTAAGGTGGAATGAGAATATGAGAAAAGCTACGAGTTCTCTGGTAAGTGAAGAATGAGAGATAAGAGGGGAAAAAAAAAAACGTAAGAAAAAAATAAAACAGGAAAACGAAAAGAAAAAGGGAGAAAATCTCCGAGAGGGTGGTAGAGAATAAGAGAAAGTCTTGCTGATTGCCCAACTGTAGTCCTTGATGCTCATCAACTTTCTTTCTGTCGATCATCGACTGTTCACCTCGAGATTATTCGTTTTATTCGACTATTCCCGATCACGATTCTAACTTTTGTTTTTTCGATCGTTTATTTACCCCATTAAGCAAAAAATCGTCGTTATGTAACTCAAAAAACTTTTCCCGTGGATCAGGGCTATGCTCGTTTTGGGGAGAATATTTTTAGGATTTGATCACGAAAGTATCACGTAGGCTGAGACCCAGATAAAAAAAAATCGTTTATAAAAAAAAAAGAAGGAAATTATTATTATTAAATAATATTTTTATTGTTTCTGTCCAACTCGTAATTAAATTCGATAATTTGCGATTTGTATGAAATCGAAAATAAAAAAGTATGAAGTACAAAATATTTCTAAGTATATTTTTCACTCACTGTGAAAATATTTAATCAATAAGAATTTTTTTTTTCCATTTTTTTTAGTGATGAAAAAGGCGCCATTTTGGCATGGATGAAAAACTAAATGGATTCTTCGGGGGGAAAAAAAATGATCGAAAGATTGGAATCAAACTTGAAGCGTGTAATAATGAGAAGAAAAGTAAAGTGAGTTTCGCCACAGCTTGGATTGGGGTGGAAAAATTTTACCGAATGAAAAAATGTCAGAAAGAAAATCATTCCCGGCCATCTTTAGATTTCTTTTATTTTATTCTCTCATACGAGCGTTTGGTGGCCCTTTATATTCTCCTATTAACATTTATTCCGTGTGTGGAACACACAAGCCGGAAAGTTTTATCTACGCTCCAGAGACCGAGGTGGGTAAACTTTTTCCCGCCCTCTGGTACACGTTATTCTCCTAAAAGTAGAGAGAGAGAGAGAGAGAGAGAGAGAAGAAAAAATAGGGAGAAAGAAGGTGGATGAAAAAAAAAAAATTGAAACCAAGACAAGGGCGAAAGCCAGAAAAAGAAAAAGAGAAAGCACGCGGACAGCCCGATAAATCACGTGTTCCCGGGGAACACAATTTCCTCGTCGTACTGGCACACATATCTATATATATATATATATATATATATATATATATGTAGGCTAGCAGCGACACACTCTCCCATTCCCGTGGATGCTGGAAAACATACACCGTTGGAGAACATACACCGAGTGGGAAGGATGATTGCCAAGGGAGGAGAGGACATACATATGTATATATATGTATATATATATATATATATACTGGAAATAACTATATATGCACATTTCTAGCTGTTCCAAGGCTAGCATGACCCAACAAAACCAATGACAATGAGCTGTTTTTGCAATGGAATTCAGGAAAAAAATAATATTGAGTAATAAATAAGAGGAAGATATAAATAAAAAAATCGAAAACTGCCCAAGAGCATTTTAGTTATTTGGTGTCTTTGATAGTCAACGCTGCTAGAATATTGAAAAAATCGAAAGCTCTATCGAAAAAAACTTCCACTTTCAAGCCATATGGTGTTCTCTTTTTTTTTTGTTTTCCTTTTTTTGCTGAATTTATCGTTATTTATTTTTTTCTCATGTTGCAGGATTTATCGTTGCTTTGGAGCTTTAATGAATAATTCTATACAGAAATTATTATTGGCTAATGAGAGCAGAAAAAGAGAGACGTACGAGTATTTTTAATTTTCATGCTCCATATTTTATAAATATGATTAAAAAAAAAACTTTAGTAATTAATTTTTAATTAACGTTTTAAATTCAGCAAAAACTAAATGAACCCCTGTGTTAAAATCACTATATAGAGATATAATTCGCGTCAAGTGTTCATTCATTCAACTTTGTTTATTTATTGGTAAACTTTAATTTTTTTTTAAATCTATTTCGTTGAGACCAATCGTTTTAAAGATATTTCAGGCACACACACAGGCACACAGATATATATATACAGAAGGGATATTTCTCTCCATGCTCGTATTTTTTTGTACATTTTTTTGTACGCGAGCCCCACGACCAAATCACGAAGAGTACTACCCTATTTCGGATGAATTTATATAGCGAATAAAATGGCTGTACATACGAAAATCATTATTGTCTAATGAGAGCAGAAAAAGAATGACGTAAGAGTATTTTTAATTTTCATGCTCCATATTTTGTAAGTATGATTTTAAAAAAAAAACACAGATATATATATATACAGAAGGGATATTTCTCTCCATGCTCGTATTTTTTTGTACATTTTTTTGTACGCGAGACCCACGACCAAATCACGAAGAGTACTACCCTATTTCGGATCAATTTACATAAAGGATAAAATGGCCGGTCTCGTGCAATTGTTGAAATGTTTCTGAATTATACTTTTGTGCTGGGTGGTTCGAGCTTACGCCGCCTGATGTCGTATACAACCTCGACATTTACCAACCCAACTTATCACTCTGTAACTCGGACTCTGCCTGGAAAATTCATCCCCTATGTATCCGCGTTGCGCATTCGCCAACTACGCACAATATCAAAGGGAAAACTACAATAGAAACCTCCGCTGTAACTATATATGCAGCTACATAAATAAATATATATATGACATATTCTCCCTCATTTTAGCAAACCCGCTATCGCCTCAACATGTTTTCATGATTCTATTGAATTCTCCTTGCAATTTTCGCATGACTGCATCACCGAGAAATGCAAAATGAACGAGCTAATGATAATATAAAAAATTTATTTGTGATTCAAAATTAGGTGAACGAATAATTATATTGTGACGACTATACTCATCCAATTTTTTTTTTCCCAATTTACAGTAACATTAATCCATTTGATTTATTGCCGATGCAAAAAAAGTGATGCTGCATATTATTCAATTATTTCAAAATAAGTTTTTGCATTTTTGTATGGATGCACCGAGAAATCCAAAATAAACGAGCTAATGATAATATAAAAAAATTATTTGTGATCCAAAAATAGATGAAAGAATAATTATGTCATGAATAATTAAATCGTGACGACTATGCTCATCCAAATTTTTTTTTTCTCAATTTACAGTAACATTAATCCATTTGATTCATTGCCAATGCAAAACAAGGGATGCTGTATATTATTTATTAATTTAAGAACAATTTTTTTTTTGACGATTGCAAAAGTTATTTTCATTGTTGGTAGAATAATAATATTTACCAGAATTAATACATCCGAGTTTTGCAAATTAAATTGGCACACATTCAAGGAATTAATTGTGTTAAAATATTATTGTGGAAGATTGAACATTGAAAGTTGCATTTTGAGGCTGAGAATGATGACGAGATAACTCCGGAGATGCGCCATAGAGTTAAGGTTTAAAGAAAGAAGAGCAAACTTGGAAGGGAGAAACTGACCCAAATCTCTGTAACGGCAGAGAGGCAGAAGCGAGAGAGGGTGAGAGAAGACATGATGCTCATGTAGGGCAGAGGCGGAAAACCTGCTGGCGTAGGAAATGCTTCGCTGGCGCTTCAAGGAAATCATGTCGGAAAAATTCCGCGAACGAGGATGAAAAAAAAAAAAAAAAAAAAAAAGGTTGTTACGTCGAGAGTCAGGCTGTGCTTGCTGCAATCTCTCTTTTTCTTCTACTTTTATCCCATTCTCTGTACGTCTCTGTTTTTTTTTTGTTTTTTTTTTTTTTTCATTCAACTCCCTTCTTCCCTGCCTTTATACGATTTTAGCTTTTGCTTCCTCTCTCTTTGTGCATAAGAGCGATTCCGTTCCAT
Source organism: Dyspetes luteomarginatus (assembly GCA_963669185.1). Taxonomy (NCBI): domain Eukaryota; kingdom Metazoa; phylum Arthropoda; class Insecta; order Hymenoptera; family Ichneumonidae; genus Dyspetes; species Dyspetes luteomarginatus. Next base: position 20,415,205 of record OY769910.1, on the reverse strand, counting down.
ACAATTGTGTATTTCATGTAAAAATTTTCCTTCTGTAAAATTTTCCTACCACTCTTAGCTTTATGTTTTCCTTGCCATATATTTTATATACAGTTTAATATCGGTTTGTGTCTCATCGAACGATCGATGAATGGGATTTTTTTTTTTTCAAATACAGATCAGAGAGGGTTGTTCGTTTTTATTTTCAGGGAGAATATGGATCAGATTTATTTCCACCCCTTTTGTTTTTAAACTTTTGATTATAAGTCCCATAAGCTGAATGAGCAATTTGCCAAGCACCAATTGGCCAAATCTAATCTTTTTTGCCATGCAAAACTTCAAACCTTCACGTATTAAATTCACAATCTCGATTTCCCGAATTCTCAACCAGATCCTTATCTTTTCCATCTCGATTGTCTCGATACTGTTGTAATTAATATTTTTATTTCTAATGTTAACCCTGAGCGGATCATATAGGTCATTTTTGACCCCAGTGACCCCCAGTGACCAGTAATATTGTTAATGTTGTTAACAATTTATTTTTAATGCATAAAATCTAATATTTATAAATATTTAGTGACACAGTCCGAGGTATAGTGGAATAGTCAACATGGCAATATAACTTGATTGCTTTTACTACCCTCATTGAATGAGGGTCTGTAATTAGTGTGATTCGTGCTGGTGAATATTTAACAAATATTTAGCAAATATTCGCAATTTCTTTTTTTCTTATTTTGTTTGTCTTTTTTCTATTCTTCTTTAATCATTTTTATTCTCACTTTTTTTTTTTTTTACATGCCCAATTTATCGTTTCTCAAGGAAATTTCTATTTCAATATATTCTATTTCATATGATCAGGGGTGCCAGCAAAATTATATGATCCGCACAGGGTTATTGTTAATGTTGTTAACAATTTATTTTTAATGCATAAAATCTAATATTTATAAATATTAAGTGACATAGTCCGAGGTATAGTGGAATAGTCAACATGGCAATATAACTTGATCGCTTTTACTACCCTCATTGAATGAGGTTCTGTAATTAGTGTGATTCGTGCTGGTGAATATTTAACAAATATTCAACAAATATTCGCAATTTCTTTTTTTCTCATTTTGTTTGTCTTTTTTCTATTCTTCTTTAATCATTTTTATTCTCACTTTTTTTTTTTTTTTACATGCCCAATTTATCGTTTCTCAAGGAAATTTCTATTTCAATATTGCTTGTCTGTCCTCTGTGACACCTTCATTTCAGTTTCTCACCCGACTCAAAATCTTCCATTGCGACTGTTTTCTGCTCTCGCAGCCAAAAATAAACAAGATTTTCACATCCACTTTTATGGCAACAGACACAGACACAGACATATATATATATATATATATATATATATATATATATATATATATATATATATATATAAACTCACGTGCACTCTATAACCTACTTTCATGCTTCTCTTTGCTGTCTGGCTATACATTTCCTGCTATATTTCTCATTTCCTCTGGCCCCCTCATACCTCCAGAATGCAATGGCACACACACCCTGCCTTAACCCCTTCCATGTACTATATACGTTCAAATATACCGAAGAAGATATTGTCTTTTCGATTTCTCACCGGATATACACGATACATTCGTGCAAAATGTGAAAGAGCCAGAGACTCGAAAAAAATATCACAAACACACACACACATATATATATATATAAAATCTAGATTCATGTATACATATATAGATCGAATAAGATATGTAGTTGTTATGAGTAGAAAAGCTCTACATACATGTGTAGAATACTCTATCGTACTGATACACACCTTGTACTGTTATCCACCTTACCCTCCCCCACCCCTATCTCCCCTTTCACAAACCATTTCACCACCCTCTGTGCGCTCTTTTTTTCTTTTATTATTCTGGCTTTCTATATATATATATATATTGACAGTCTGGTAGTATCGGTTCGCGTGTGTGTGCGAATTTTATGAGTTTCAGCGACTCGGCCCTAAATCTTGAATGCCATATATATACATATATATATGTATATAATAGTGTCGGCTTTATCGGCTGAATATTGCATACAATATCGCCCATCTCTAGTACTTTAGGAAGATTCGTACATATATATATATATATATAAGGGTGAATATCATGATATCAACAAAGGGTAAACATATATTGTATAATATGTAGTTATATATGTGTATATGAGGCAAGTGAAACCGAGGGGTGTTGCGTGCGGCAAACAAGCTTCAAAATCAATCGGAAAAGCAAGCGAACCAGCTATTCCCATCCACAGGGGTTGGTTACGTTATGGTCACAAGCTATGCCCCATGTCGGCCTATATTCTATATATACGTGTATATATATATATACATATATTCTATATATACGTGTATATATACATATATTCTATATATACGTGTATATATACATATATACATATATACACACACATATATATATATATATATATGTGCGCATGTGTGCGCGCGCGCTGCAAGCTTTCTGGCCAGTAGCAGAGTGTTCTTTGGTTGACAGAATCTCCTATGCGACCACATGGAAACTCTATACGCTCTGGTTAACGTTCGCTCGGTTGAATCTGCGAGTCGGCGCAAACTCTCGCTAGCCAGTCTCGACACACACAAACACATACGCGTATACGCGCACACACACACACACACACATCCATGCTATCATAATTGATTTTTAGTTAGGGAAATTAAGGTCACCCAGTGACCCTAATTGTCACTTTACTATTTGTTAAATAATTTTTTTGTCCCGCTTCATGAAATTACTCATTTTATTATGAATCGTAAAAATTTTGATCGAGTTAAAGTAACACAAAATTATAATTAATCCGATATCAATAAAAGTTTAGAATATTTAATTTCGAAGAAATGTAGCGGAATTTTTAATTATTCAAATAGTTTGAATTTAAAAAAATGAAGAAATGGGATGACATGACATATGGGATGGGATGAGAATGGGATGACATGACGTAATGGAACGAGTCGAATTCAAATTCGGGCAATACACATATGGTATGGGACCACTTTACTATTCGTTAAATAATTTTTTTGTCCCGCTTCATGAAATTACTCATTTGTTTATGAATCGTAAAAATTTTGATCGAGTTAAAGTAACACTAAATTATAATTAATCCGATATCAATAAAAGTTTAGAATATTTAATTTCGAAAAAATGTAGCGGAATTTTTAATTATTCAAATAGTTTGAATTTAAAAAAATGAAAAAATAGGATGACATGACATATGGGATGGGATGAGAATGGGATGACACGACGTAATGGAACGAGTCGAATGGAAATTCGGGCAATACACATATGGTATGGGACCACTTTACTATTTGTTAAATAATTTTTTTGTCCCGCTTCATGAAATTACTCATTTGTTTATGAATCGTAAAAATTTTGATCGAGTTAAAGTAACACTAAATTATAATTAATCCGATATCAATAAAAGTTTAGAATATTTAATTTCGAAGAAATGTAGCGGAATTTTTAATTATTCAAATAGTTTGAATTCAAAAAAATTAAGAAATGGGATGACATGACATATGGGATGGGATGAGAATGGGATGACACGACGTAATGGAACGAGTCGAATGGAAATTCGGGCAATACACATATGGTATGGGACCACTTTACTATTCGTTAAATAATTTTTTTGTCCCGCTTCATGAAATTACTCATTTGTTTATGAATCGTAAAAATTTTGATCGAGTTAAAGTAACACTAAATTATAATTAATCCGATATCAATAAAAGTTTAGAATATTTAATTTCGAAGAAATGTAGCGGAATTTTTAATTATTCAAATAGTTTGAATTTAAAAAAATGAAGAAATGGGATGACATGACATATGGGATGGGATGAGAATGGGATGACATGACGTAATGGAACGAGTCGAATGGAAATTCGGGCAATACACATATGGTATGGGACCACTTTACTATTCGTTAAATAATTTTTTTGTCCCGCTTCATGAAATAACTCATTTTATTATGAATCGTAAAAATTTTGATCGAGTTAAAGTAACACAAAATTATAATTAATCCGATATCAATAAAAGTTTAGAATATTTAATTTCGAAGAAATGTAGCGGAATTTTTAATTATTCAAATAGTTTGAATTAAAAAAAAGAAGAAATGGGATGACATGACATATGGGACGGGATGAGAATGGAACGAGTTGAATAGAAATTCGGGCAATACACATATGGTATGGGACCATTTGTTTTTTTTTTCCATTATAATTTTTAAATCCTACCATTAGAGTGGACGAATCAATAACGCTCTTGTTCGGGAATCGTTAAAATCCATTTTGGAATATATTGATGTTAGCTCACCTGTAATCATAAAATTAAATCGAAATTTAATATACGATGACAGTAATAATTCATAAACATACACATATATATATATATATAAATTTTCGTAATTTAAATATTTACATCATTAACCAGATTTTTTTTTATCAATATTTTATTAAAAACAATTTATGACAAAAAAAAACAATAAGATTATTTAAAAAATTCACCGCTCAAAGTTTTATGAAAAAGGAGAATGTTGAGCTATAAATATTTTTATATATGGATCGATGTAAGCCATCCGTCCATTTGTTTCAAAATTCTCAACGGATGGATATTTACATAAGTTCACATATGTATATACATATATTTATATACATGTATATATATTTTTTTATATATATATATATACATATATACATATATGTATAACTACAGATATCCGAGAGAACCCTCAATTTCGACCATCATACGTGTTATTGAACTCGGTCAGACGGATTCTCCGATAAGCACCGTCCGATCTGTCTGTGCTAGAGGGAATTTCCATCGATGCATGTCGCGAGAACGACCGAGGACACAGAGGACAGCGTCATATATAGTGAAATTGAGGGAGAATCCTATGCACAAGCCATAAGGATTGACTGCTGAACTGATGATTCGCTTAGATATCATCGTTGGATTGCAAAGAGCATTCTCACCCTGCTACCCTTCACCATCATCCCTTTGACCGTTACATATATATATCTCTGTAAGAACGATCGTCAATATGATCAAATGCGATTATGTACTGCTTTGTGATGATACCTGAGAACTGGTCACACCATGTACATAATATTTGTGTATATACCGATTTTCGTATATATATATATATATATATATATATATATATATATATAGTATACGATGGATGGCCGATATAGGACATGGAAAAGGCCGTTCTGGGCTGCTGGCAATTTGATAGATGGTTAAACCATGTATGTACATACATACATATATATATATAGGTAAACACGGTGAATATCCATCAACGAGGATATTTGTCAAGGTCTATACCGAGGGAATTTCACGAAGCTCCGGGGAACGTCTGATGAGGATTTCCCGGTGGGGTCAACGGTCACTCAGGGTGCACTTTCTCGCCAAGGTAATGACACGGTATGTCACATGGTTTCCGAATGAACCTGAATATGGGTGGATACAGGGAGACCATACCGAAGGCCAGTGAATGGTTGGTGGATTCGTTGGATGAACTTAAGCACAGTTGAAGGGTGGCGAGACGATGGGTCCATAATTTACAGGATGCTTGTAAGAGATGGATATGTGTATGGAACTCATGTAGGGGCATGTACTGGTAGGAGAAGGATGTGTAATATGTCGGAGAAAAAATGTCTGAATAAATAAAGTCTGGTAAAAATATTTTTATGATCTCAAATTATCGTTTCATCCCTTCATGGTGGCTGCACCGGAAATGCCAAGTTCCAGCATCAAACGAGTCTAACGTGGATGAGTTAAAAAAAAAACTTATACATTAATTTTTATGCCAGTATATCTCAAACCATTTGTGTTCTGATACCAATCTCTAATTCGCTAATATCATTCAACAACGATCATTCAATTACGGTTACTCCGTATCGCGTGACCTCAACCTCCCCCCTCTCTATCTTTCTCTCTCACCCTCTCTGTCTTTCTCTCTCTCTCTCTCTCTCTCTCTCTCTCTCTCTCTCTCTCTCTCTCTCTCTCTCTCTCTCGCTCTCTCTCTCTCTCTCTCTCTCTCTCTCTCTCTCTCTCTCTCTCTCTCTCTCTCTCTCTCTCTCTCTCTCTCTGCCTTTCTCTCTCTCTCTCTCTCCCTCTCTCTCTCTCTCTCTCTCTCTCTCTCTCTCTCTCTCTCTCTCTCTCTCTCTCTCTCTCTCTCTCTCTCTCTCTCTCTCTCTCTCTCTCTCTCTCTCTCTCTCTCTCTCTCTCTCTCTCCCTCCCCCTCTCTCCCTCTCTCCCTCTGTCTGTCTTTTTCTCTCTCTCTCTCTTTCTCTCATCTGGGCATGGACGTTACGCCATTACGCGAGAGGCGCATCGGCATAAACCATTTGTGCCCATTGAATATGGATATTATCGGGCTGTACAGCCGACCGGTGGCTTAACCGTTAATCTCGTAGTGCTTCTCACTCCTGTGAGCCAATACGTGAATGCATTTCGTAACCGGTACGATACGTATATGAGTCTCGTTATATTCCATTTGGCATTCCTTCATTTGTTGGTTCAGTTCGCATTGATGCTCGTATTTTGCCCCATCACTCATATGCTCTCCAATATTTCGTAATTTCATTTTTTTTTTTTTTTCAATCGAAATTTCCTTTGATAAAATTCAATAGATGTTTTTTTTTTTTTTTTTAATGAAATAAATTTTTTCGAGCATTTTCAAATTTAAGAATATTCCATTTCTTCGATCATCGTATGGCTGAAAAATTTACATCCCTTTAAGTATATTTTTCAGAGAATAATTTGTGAAAAAAAATGTCAGCCCTTCGTCGATCTAAATAGAAATTTAATCGAATGAACAATAATTAGACTACGTACTCATGATATCAATTTTTATAATTTTAAGAGCTCGAACATTTCTCTCAGTGATACATCTTTGTTTCGATTGCCATTTCAATTGACCTTTTTCAGGAACTCCGTAACCTCTAAACTCTTTATTTCCCTCGTTTTCCCTCAATTGAACCTTTCCAATGATCGTAATCTCTTTTGTTCGCTACCTCTCTGTACAATTTTCTCTTACTATTATTTTCTGTTTCTTTTATTATCCATAGTGAGTTCGTACAAGTATATAATAAAAAAAAAAAAAAAAAAAAAACTCGTGTAGATTTTTCGTTACTACTTTCTCGTGTTCTGCTATTTTTCCTCGACTCACCCGCGTCCACATCCCGTAACATTTACGAGAGCCATCACGGTGAGGGTTGAGCTGTATTCTCTAGCCAATCGTCGTGATAACCACACGTGTCGAACACATCGAAGCACATCGAAGCAGAACTCTTCATTTCAAGCTCACTTTTTTCCTTCTTCTCACAACCATACTTCAGCTTATTTCAACCCCTCCCCCCCCCCTTTTCATCCCCCCTCCTTTCATCCCCCCCACTTTCATCCCCCTCACTTTCATCCCCTCTATGCTTCATCATGAGCTGGCCAATTTTCCAGTATACATGCGAACATACGATTTTATGGGCAAAAGCTCCGGACCTGACCCAACCAGCGAATCACTGTACGTACTTCACTTTTCCGACGATCGTAAATTGTGCACATTCGGTTTATAGCAATCGCGTAATTCCCTGACGTGGAAATAAAAGTGAGGGGGAATCGAGTAATAAGGCCAGAGGGTACAAATTTATCGATTATGGGACGTATGAACGTTTTTATCGTTAGAATTTTCATGGCGAAACATATAAATTATTCGTTATATGAAATTTCGAGCTATTCGCCACTGAGTAAGCTCATTAGGGGTGCAGCAACTTTATGGAATCGGAAATAATCCTCAACATTTCCTGTCACGTAGTTCGAATTTTTCACTATGTCGACCTAACTTTTGCCCAATTTGGAGGCTAAAACGCCTTATTATTCTTCATGGAAGCTATTAATTAGTCATTATTTTATCCATGATTGATATAAAATTAACTAGAAGCTCTTTTAATCTGACATATAAATTTCTCACTATTTTTCTTTTTTTATATATTTTCACCCTAACATTTGCCCAATTTGGAGACTAAAACGCGTTATTGTTCTCCATGGAAGCTATTAATGAGTCGTTATTTTATCCATGATTGATATAAAATTAACTAGAAGCTCTTTTAATCTCACATATAAATTTCTCACTATTTTTCTTTTTTAATATATTTTCACCCTAACATTTGCCCAATTTGGAGACTAAAACGCGTTATTGTTCTCCATGGAAGCTATTAATGAGTCGTTATTTTATCCATGATTGATATAAAATTAACTAGAAGCTCTTTTAATCTGACATATAAATTTCTCACTATTTTTCTTTTTTAATATATTTTCACCCTAACATTTGCCCAATTTGGAGACTAAAACGCGTTATTGTTCTCCATGGAAGCTATTAATGAGTCGTTATTTTATCCATGATTGATATAAAATTAACTAGAAACTCTTTTAATCTCACATATAAATTTCTCACTATTTTTCTTTTTTTATATATTTTCACCCTAACATTTGCCCAATTTGGAGACTAAAACGCGTTATTGTTCTCCATGGAAGCTATTAATGAGTCGTTATTTTATCCACGATTGATATAAAATTAACTAGAAACTCTTTTAATCTCACATATAAATTTCTCACTATTTTTCTTTTTTTATATATTTTCACCCTGATATTTGCCCAATTTGGAGGCTGAAAAATCCAACAGATCTAAAAACGATTTAAAAATATGCTAGGTAAGAAAATTGGGAAACCGGCAAATCGCAAAAGCCGGAAGCAACAAAAAAAAATCGATTTAAGGAACAGCCAGATGGATGAATAAAGAAAATGTGAAGTAAAAAAAAGGTCATAGAGATCCAAAGAAAAGCGTAGAGGTATGTTCTGGCAGTTCGTCCTTAGAGAGGTCTGTTAGTACGTGCTGGTGCGGGCTAGCAAAATTGCGGTGGTGTCGCTTGACAAAGAGAGAGAGAGAGAGAAGGGAGGGGGGGAGAGAGAATAGTCAATAGGACATGGTCCGGGACTAGTACGTGCCAGGTTCGAAGCGATTCTCCTTCGCTTTATTTCTCTTGCTGCTCGTGGCTCGTTCCAATCACCATTGAGTGGAGTACGAGGGAAAGGTCCAGCAGTATGAATGGTAACTTCATCCTCGCTGCTTCTTCACGTCTTCCATTCCTTCTTGTCTTGGTTAAGAAATAACTCGTTCGGGATCGTTTGATCCTCGAGCCAAACGTTTCTTGGTCATGTATGCACTGAGACTGTACGAACCGAAGAAGAAGAAAAGGACGAAGAAAAAGAAGAATAAGAACGACAGGGAGTTAAAGAGCGAGAAGTGAAAAAAAAGGCGAAGAACCCAATGGAGGAAACGAGGCAGAGCACCAAACTTAAATTCCTGACAGACCACTCAAGCAGCTTTTTCAACGCTTGGCCAATGTTCGTAAGAAAAAGTTTTCTTTGGTTCTCTGTTACCTGGTCGTGGAATCGTTTGATCCTGAAGCCAAATGTTTCTTGGTCGTGTGTACTGCGACTGCACGAATCGAAGAAGGAGAAGAAGAGGAAGAAGAAGAAGAAGAAGAAGAAGAAGAGGAAGAGGAAGAGGAAGAAGAAGAAGAAGAAGAGGAAGAGGAAGAAGAAAAAGAAAAAGAAGGAGGAAAATAAGAAGACGAAGAAGAAGAAGAAGAAGAAGAAAAAGAAAAAGAAGGAGAAAAAGAAGAAGACGAAGAAGAAGAAGAAGAGGAAGAAAAAGAAGAAGAAGGAGAAAAAGAAGAAGACGAAGAAGAAGAAGAAGAAGAAGAAGAGGAAGAAGAAAAAGAAAAAGAAGGAGAAAAAGAAGAAGACGAAGAAGAAGAAGAAGAAGAAGAAGAAGAAGAAGAAGAAGAAGAGGAAGAAGAAGAAGAAAAAGAAGATGGACAGGCAGAAGAAGAAAGACAGGGAGCTAAAGAGCGAGAAGTGAAAAAGAGGCAAAGAACCCGATTGAGGAAACGAGGCATAGCACCAAACTTAAATTTCTAACAGACCACTCAAGCAGCTTCTTCAACCCTTGCCAATGTTCGTAAAAAGTTCTCTTTTGTTCTCTTTTACCTGCTCGGAAGAGATCGCGCAAGTGCCTCCTCGCAGTTACACAACCAGTGATAGAGATTAACAGAGGATATAAAAAGTGAAGGAAATATAAAGAAAAAAAAAAAGCAACGGATAACAAAAAAAAAAATGCAGTGAACAGCGAAGAGTTCCAGTCGTTTTCCAACGATTATATTTTTCCATCGATAATATATCACCCGATAATGGAGGGAAGTTGAAAAAAAAAAAAACAATGAAGAAAAAGAGACGAGAAACTACGAAGAGCTGGAGAATCCCTTCGTGATGGCACTCACACTCTCTCTCACACACACACACACACACACTTTGTTCGATAAAACGCTAACGACGCGTTCCCGAGCTTTTGGGTTCTTTATTTCTTTTTGGAAAAAGATCCAGATGGACGCACACACGAGAAGAAGGATTCACCGGAAGGATCGTAGCGTGCTCATGCAAGGAAGAGGATAAAAATAGGGTAGAAAAGGGAATGGGAAGTTCTGATACGAAGTTTGGTGCAAATCGCATGTGAGAGGTGACCAAAAAATTTTCTACCGAGATTTTTCCACCCCTATGTTTGATTGTGCACCTCTCTTGTCACTTTTATTCTACCCTCATCATGGAATAAAATTGCTTCCATACGCTTCTATTTTATTGTGGTATTTCAGATGTATATATATAATGTTAGGAATTGTTAAAAATGTATATTTCTTTATATCGAATATTGTGCGCGACGTTTAAAGGGCTTGAAGAGAGAATTATGGAATATCGAGTATGAATTAATGGTACCAGCTGAATGTATTGAGCCCAGATGCTGTGCTTTTTGCACTCAACGCTATAGATTTTCCGTTCATCTCGAAAAAGTCTCGTGCAAACGTCAGAGAGCATTGCGAATGAGCAACACAGACCAAGCAAGAAATAAAATGGGTTGAAAAAAAAAATTACCATTTTAAATGGCGTGCGTTTTTTATGATTTACTTGTCGCTGGATATTGATTTTTAATTGTGTTCAGTATTCCTCCCATTTTTACAATTTTCGAAAAAGTCTCGAAAAGACATTTATTAAGATAAATATTTTTATAAAAAGAATTTATGAAATTTATTAATTTTATTTTTGTTTGATAAATACATTCAGTTGCAGTTAAATAAATAAATAAAACTATTGTGATTTATTGAAATTGCAATACTTTGAAACTGATGATAATTTTAGAATAACAGATTTAATGCAATTGAATTTAATTCAACAAAAGGAATTGCATGAAATCGAATTAAATATAAAAAATTTTATTCGGTGAATAATTTTATGGATGTTGTGTAATATTTTTAAAAAAAGTGATCAAAATATCAGTGAATGAGTTTGACACGTGCCATTATTATTTTACTATTATGTATCTCACTTTTATATTTATAGCACGAGGACTAAAAAAAAAGTGCAGACGGTCAAGTTTTCACGAGTGGTCTGGCAACTCGCGAGTAGCACACATTTTTCTGTCTCTCGTGCGAGAGTAAAAAAGTATCTTTGGCAGGCTTACGGTAAACACTTGGTTTTGAGAGGACCAGAGGGGAAAAAGCGAGAGTTTCTTTGAAGTCTCACGTTCAGAGGGCAAATCTTTACTGAGAGCTGAACATGAGTTTCACTTGCAGTCTCCTCTATATCGCTCCTCACCCACTTTTGCAAGATTATTTCTGTTCTTTTTCATCTCCCACATTTAATTTACTCGCCCTGAACTTTTTTTGGACAAAAAAATATGTGTGACAAGGATAAATAAGATCATTTGCGTGATCGTATGCAAGTTGAGATATGTAAAAAAAAACATTTCGAATTGACGATGTAACTTTTCAATTCATGATTGAGAAATAATTGATTTTTTACGCTTGCCTTGGGCATGAAATGAGTCACTTTGCTGTGAATCGAACAATCTTACGTCTATTCGATTGCATAAAAAATATTGCCCTATAAAAATATCTCCTAAGTAGTGAGTCTCGTGTAATGGTCAGCCTTGGTGATCGCATAACATATTAAATTCGGGCAAGAATTTCGCAATTTTTTCACACAAAATTAATAACAAACTGCAACTATTTTTATCCTTTAAGTAGTGAATATCGTGCAATGGTCAGCCTTGATGATTGCGTAACATTTTAAATTCGGGCAAGAATTTATATCGTTCTTATTTCTTCATTTATCACACCCTCGCAATTTTTTCATACAAAATTAATAACAAACTGCAACTATTTTCATCCTTTAAGTAGTGAATATCGTGCAATGGTCAGCCTTGATGATTGCGTAACATTTTAAATATGAGCAAGAACTTCTGTCGTTCCTATTTCTTCATTTATCACACCCTCGCAATTTTTTCACCCAAAATTAATAATAAACTGCAATTATTTTGATCCCTCAAGTAGTGAATATCGTGCAATGGTCAGCCTTGGAGATCGCATAACATTTTAAATACGAGCAAGAATTTCCGTCGTTCCTATTTCTTCATTTATCTCACCCTCGCAATTTTTTCCCCCAAAATTAATAATAAACTGCAACTATTTTCATCCTTTAAGTAGTGAATATCGTGCAATGGTCAGCCTTGGAGATCGCGTAACATTTTAAATACGAGCAAGAATTTCCGTCGTTCCTATTTCTTCATTTATCTCACCCTCGCAATTTTTTCACCCAAAATTAATAATAAACTGCAACTATTTTCATCCCCTAAGTAGTGAGTGTCGTGTAATGGTCAGCCTTGATGATCGCGTAATATTTTAAATACGAGCAAGAATTTCTGTCGTTCCTATTTCTTCATTTATCACACCCTCGCAATGTTTTCACCCAAAATTAATAACAAACTGCAACTATTCTCATCCCTTAAGTAGTGAATATCGTGTAATGGTCAGCCTTGGTGATCGCGTAACATTTTAAATCCGGGCAAGAATTTCTATCGTTCTTATTTCTTCATTTATCACACCCTCGCAATGTTTTCACCCAAAATTAATAACAAACTGCAGCTATTTTCATCCTTTAAGTAGTGAATATCGTGCAATGGTCAGCCTTGGAGATCACGTAACATTTTAAATACGGGAAAAAATAACTGTCGTTCTTATTTTTTCATTTATCACACCCTCGCAATTTTTTCACACAAAATTAATAATAAACTGCAACTATTTTCATCCTTTAAGTAGTGAATATCGTGCAATGGTCAGCCTTGGAGATCGCGTAACATTTTAAATACGAGCAAGAATTTCCGTCGTTCCTATTTCTTGATTTATCTCACCCTCGCAATTTTTTCACCCAAAATTAATAATAAACTGGAGCTATTTTAAGGGGTGAGTTTGAAAGAACGCGTTAAAACGATCGAGTCTTCCTGCTCGAGAACTCGCGAGTGTTGTAAGGGAAGTTCAGAAGAGAGGGGTTGGGACAATGGCTCTTCATTAATCAACTGGAAACGATATGGATATTTGTAGATCCGTGAGAGAGTTAGGTGGCAAAATGATCGATCGTTGACGTTATAAACCACCGCGTTTCGTGACACATGCAGAGTTGAAGTGAACAGATAACAATCGACTGTCACCTCATGGCTCATTCCTCTTTGATTAATGTAAACAATAACGTCGTCAAAGTTAACTCTTTTATGATTCATCGTATACAACTTTGTTTATTCGCTTCATAAAGGAATATTTTCACCTGACACTTTATCGAATATTTTTAAATGTTACGATACACATTTTATCATAGCAGAAATACTCAAAGCATCACGTTGACTTCCAATCGATCTCTCGTGAAGGTACCAGTGAAATATTCAAATAACTTTCTTGTTTTTATTTGTTTTTTTAAACAAATAATTGAATGAGTCAACAATTTAAACCAGTCGATTGACACAGATGAACAATTGGAAATTTGAGCAGCATCAACATGGAAATTTTTGGCAAATGGTACCCCTCGGTCCTATGACCTTTTTCTCGTCATCGTTTCATCTTTCGAGGCCTCTCTCTCTCTCTTTCTCACTTTTGCTCTCTGACTTTTACCGCTGGCGTGCCAAAGAGGAAAAAAGCAGAAGGGCAAAGAAAAAACTGATGGCAAGGGAGAAAGAAAGCGACGTGGTAGACGAAACTGTGGTAACAGTGAAAAAAGAGAGAGAGAGAAGGGAAAGACAGAAAAGAGATGAAAATCTACGGGAGAAGCAGCGAGTGAACAGACCGTCGAAAGTGCTCTCGAAATACATTTATTCAACGCAGCCTGCTGGCAATCCGAACTCTACATAGGAGGCGTGAGTTGCCTGGGCTACGATCCTGCTTCTCTACTGCTGCTCCTTAAAAGTCTACCACGACGAGAAATGGATGGGCCAATTTTCTGTTTCGCGAGAGAATCAGAAGACCCATAGAGAAAACGCACAAGAGGAGGAACGAGTGACACTTTGATTGGGTCTCCAGGCATCGAGGGCAGAATCTTCATGGATTTATTTAACGTTTCTTCTGAAATATTTACGTATTACAAAATTTATGAAAATTATTCTGCTAAATTCGATGCCAATTATGGATTATTAATATTTTCGATTAATAAAAAGAAAAAAAATAATAATGAAACGTAGCATGTTACATGTATCGACGTACGTGCTCTCAACAGAGAGAGTCTCGGCAGAGAGTACAGCGAGTTAAGAATATTCGTGTAAATTTGTAAAATTATAATTGAAATTCTTAAATTATTTTAATTATTTTAATAAAAATATAATTAAAATTCTTCAATTATTTTAATTATTTTAATAAAAATATAATTAAAATTCTTCGATTATTTTAATTATTTTAATAAAAGTATAATTAAAATTCTTTAATTATTTTAATTAAAATATCATTAAAATATATAAGTATAAGGTATAAACATCGATGGGTGTCAACGTACGTGCTCTCGGCAGGGAGTACAGCGAGTTGAGAATATTCGTGTGACGAGAGAAGGGTCGCATTTTAACGACTTTCGGGTCAAAGGGATCGTCTTCGTTTTGGCAACATACATATGGAAGACGAGCCCGCCCGGTACTAAAAGCTTCACGAGAATCTTAAAGTCGACCTTGCTCAGAAATTTAACACGCAGCATGATCGTCTGACGTAAAGTCTCTCTACAGAAAGGAAAGAGAGCAGAGAAAGAGAGAAAACGAGAAGGCGAGATATATCAGTGAAAGAGATGTTTTCAGAGTGGTCACTGGTGCAAGAATATAAGTCCGGATGAAAGAGCTGAAATATTCCGTTAACTTTCGCTGGGAAATCGACGGGCTCCATCGTAGGAATGAAAATTTGCTCTCAACCCTCTCTCTCTCTCTCTCTCTCTCTCTCTCTCTCTCTCTCCCTCCCTCTCTCTCTCTCTCTCTCTCTCTCTCTCTCTCTCTCTCTCTCTCTCTCTCTCTCTCTCTCTCTCTCTCTCTCTCTCTCTCTCTCTCTCTCTCTCTCTCTCTCTCTCTCTCACACACACACACACACACACACACACACACATCAAATCTTATTCCTTGGTCCATCGTCAAAGGCTGGGACAGAACTAACACATTTTGACTTTTGGCGTCTCCGAGGAGTCACGACAGGGACGTCTTTATCGCGACTGGGAGAAAAAAAGAATTATCTGTATGGTACGGGGGGTTGTCATGCTCTGATAACGTTTTCCCACATGACAACGCAAAATTTCTCAAACTTTTATTGCCGGATGTTTCGAAATTTTCATCGTTTTTCTTTACACGTATCTCGACTTTTCTGCCCCATTTATTTCGCGTTTCCTTTCTTCATCCCCTTCAACGTCTCTTCTTCCTTGCTGCCCTTGATCGCCCACGGTCTGTGGGGGTGGCTCGTTTTTGCGAAATTTACTTTGGGACTTGTCGTACTTTGTGAAGTACTGAAGGATTCTCATATAGTTGGGGCAAAATGGTTAACTCACAGCACGTAAGCTCTCCTGTTGTTAACCCGGAAGTGGTTATATACTTTTTATTATATATATATATATATATTTTTATATAAATTTATTTATTTATTTATATATATATATACCAATATGTACCAAAATTCAGCTCGATAAATTGAAAACTAATGGACGAGAGATTCGTTTTTACAATTCATGCAATTTTTCCTTAATTCTTTTATTTTTCAGTAAATAATTTAAAGAAAGCTTAAAAAAAAACTTTTTGCTAATTCCGAAGCCATATTAGAGTGAGTAAAAAAATTAAAAGTCATTATAGTTTGTCCTCAACACCGGCTAAAAATTTTCAATGTCGTATTTATGAATAAAATATTCTATTGATTTATCCAATACATTTGCAATGATTATGCAATTTCAATGGGACATATCGGAAAGCTTTTGTGTTGACATCGACAGCACATGCTTATCCAGCTTTCGTGCATATTATCGGAGAATCGGCTTTGCAAAACTCATATATTCTGGCATATATGAGAGAAATGGAGGGATTTTTAAAGGCGACTGATAATACTATATATATGCATGTACATTTTAAATCGTGTATGATATAAACCGAGAAAAGCATTGAATTCAACATTGCAAAATGTGTTTCGTTGAGAGTCCATTGAACGAACGCGTGTGAATTTATTGGTGAATGAACAAATCGAACGAATAGATAGACCAACTGAAAGCTCAAAGAATTTTTTTTTTTTTACTTTTCATTATTTTTCGTTTGAATAAATTTATCTCATCCTTTCTCTCAACAATGCCAATTTTCTGTACAGACTTAATGTAAACATTTCAATGGCAATAAAATTGAAATTTGATTTAAAAAGTTTGATAATTCGAAAAAAAAAACTGGCAATCCATCATCACCATTAGATTTTAATAAATTTTGGGGTATAAGAAAAAATTTCATTCAAATCACTTGAAAAATTCACTAGAAAAATCCACCAACTCCCATTTACATTTAGTCGTTGACGAATGAGACAGAAAGAGAGCTAGAAGAATTTTTTAATTAAATAATAAATAAATATATGATGTGTAATTATGACAATAACTATGAATATTTATTTCATATTAATTTTAATACAATAATATTAAAAAAAAAAAAAGCGTATGTAATAATTTATTGATAAAAAATCTTCAAAATTACTTTTTCGCATAATTTTATTTTTAATAATATTTTTATTCGCGTGATACTTATTTCTGATGTTTATCATCATCATTATGATAAATAAGTTGACACAGGCTCACTCTGCCTTTTTTATTTTTCGCGCTTTCTCTCTAATTTTTGGCATTAGCAAAAGTTTATCCTCGAAAAGTTACAGAATTGTTGGGCGAGCTTGCACCGAATCGAAAAGCTATATATAGTCTCTGACGAAGGCTGACAAAGTGAGAATAGGAGAGTGGCCAAAGTTGCCTGCTGACGAAAGTAATTATGACATGAATTAAGCGATGATATTATTTATTACTTTGACTTTTCAAGCCCGAGAGCTTAAAGGCCATTAACCAAAATTGTGGTACTTCATCACTCATAAATTACAATAATAATGAATTTAAATACATATTCAACGAATCATTTCCGTGTTCAGAAATTTTCACCATTCGTGAAATAAAATTAACGATGATAATTTTTACGTGTCTCTCGCAATCTCCGGACTAATTAAATTCCAGTTCCTTTCGCCTCGTTTCCGCATCTGGCCGGAAGGGACTACACTTGTATTATTTTCTTTTCATCCGTCCTCACATTATATGATTCTCGTCTGGTCTACTCTTGCTAAAATAATTACCAGTGCAAGGAACAAAAAAAAAAGAGAAAGTTAAAAAAAAAAAAAATACCGGAGTAACGTCAGCGTTTCGTGTGCTTGAAGAATTTACGTAATTACACAAAGACGACCGGATGTTCTGCGAGAGGGTAGCGTAAAAGTACAGAAAATAGGAGAAATTACAGAAAAAAAAAAAATGATAAATAAAATAATTACACAAAGAGGCTTCTGGTTACAGCTGTCTTTTTTTTCGTTGAGATGAAATTCATGCTGTGCTTTCGACAATATTCAACCTGGTCCAAGCTTTTATGGTTCATGGATCGCAAATGATAAATGTCAAAATATATTTTTTGCTTTGTTCGTAAATCCTGTTGAATAGTTTTGTTTCTTTTAATTTATTATCATATATGCAACTCAATATACAATTGAATCAATGACATTTTTTTATTGATACCAATTGAACTCATGACATTTGTCTTTCTACTACTAAATTTAAAGACTTGATTATAAATTTTTTGAAACAAGTAGAATCTCATTAAAACGAGCACTGAATGAAAAAAAAAAAAAAAAATTGTGCCAAGTACCCTTTGATCAGATAATAATTATTATATTAATATTGTTATTATTATTAATCCGATTATGCAGCCAGTATGTGGTAAAGCAATTAAAAATAAAATGAATTAATCTATGTGTTATATATAAAGCTTAGCATGTCAGCCTGACAACTAATACGATCAAAGATATTAATTCAATCAATTATTAATTTAATGTAATTAAAATTTATCTTTATTTAAAGTTTACGCAAATAAAATATATTCGAAATAATTTCAATTGTTATCATTATAAAAAATGGAAAAAAAAACGTCCTTCCCTAGTATACAAAAAGTTTATCAATCGGGGAAATTCTGGGTTTTCTATTTCTCATAAAAAATTGCAATTTTTTTTTTTTTTAACCATATCAGTGGCTCAATATTGTCAAATAAATGTTCGTTGTGGATAATTAAGAAATACGGGCCCGTGTGTGTGGCCAGCTTCGTCGCTCGGTGCTAATGGATTATGATAAACCGGCCATAAGGGAGAAAGGACAAGGGATGGTCGGGTAGTTTCCCCAAGCGAAGCAGCCATGAGAATGCATGGGAGATAGAGAGGGAGAAAATAACATAAGGGATTAAGGAATGGGCCAAAGGGGGGGGGGGGGTTTGGATGACAAGGAGGCCAACAACGGAAATCCCGTGAGGAATAAGAGCGAGGCGACAAGCCTGTACTGGCAAAACCGGTGAAAAGATCGAGAATTATATAGAGGAGAGGAAGGAAATAAAGGGTGGAGGGAAAAAGGATTGTAAGTGGGAAGGCACAGCAGCGGGGCTCTAAATGAGAGTAATTACGGGACAAGTTTTAACTACCCCAACGTTGGACAATGCTCGAGTTATCCTTCATTGTCCCATGTTTTAAATAAGCTTCCGAGAGTGTGCCAGGAGCTTTTCCAGCCATACTTCTCAACCCAATGATTTTCCTATACCTCGAATATACACACAAACACACACACACATATATATATATTTTTTTTTACATGAAGAAAAATATCGACAACTGGTAGTTGTTGCTGATGAAAAATTTATCGAATTAGAAGTAGGGGGTTGTTTTATTTTAGCTAAAATCACTCATCGACAAAAAAAAAATTTGGCTACAGGCAAATTTATTTTATAATTGAATTTTTATTCCAACATTTATGATAATTTATTTCCATACTTTGGAGAAAAAAAAAAAATATATATATATATGTGTGTATGTATTGTAAAATCTTTGCTCTTCCATTCTGATTTTCCCATTTCTACTACCCCTACAGAAATGCAAAGCTCGAAGGCAGACACATCGCTAAAGCTCAACGTCATCACTCGTTCTCTCACATGCTACAGAGAGAATAAATTATTCGCGATGTGCGTAAGTACATTAGTGTAATAGTTGAGACACTTTTTTTCTAGCATGTATAAAAACTTTTTTTTAAGTCTTGTAACTCTTGACATGTCGCACCCTCAATGCTGCTTAACGCGTTCGGCACTCAGGCAAGACGCGAGAATCTGACTGACCAAACACACGTTTCTCATTCTCGAGCTGAGAGCTGAGCCCCTTCAAGTACGCCATTTCCATAAATTTTGAAATTAGAGCAAAGGCCTTTGTATTCAAAATGGAATCCAGTAAAAAAAAAGTATTTCTTTTTTTTATATGAAAAAAAAAATCGACAACTGGATGGTTGTTGCGATGATCATCAGATGAAGAATTTATGGAATTAGAAGTAGGGGGTAGTTTTATTTTAGCCAAAATCACTCATCGACAAAAAAAAACTTGGCTGCAGGCAAATTTGTTTTATAATTGATTTTTTTATTCCAGCATGATAATTTATAATCATTTATTTCCATACTTTGAAATATAAGAAGAAAAACATGCAAAAATATAATATTTTGTCGTTCAATTTGTAACGTTGCGTCTCGTTACGTGCTCAGATTTATTGTGTTCTCTATGAGATCTTTTTTTTTTTTTTTACAATTGTTTCTCCCCCTACACATCTGACATATTCCCTTAATTTTGTCTTAATTTCCTCTATTCTCCTCAACGTAAATTTTCCCATCGATGATCATGTACTTTTTCTTCCCCATCAGATCAGATTTTTTTTTTTCTCTCATCATACATGTATCGAAATATTTATGTGAGGATATCAGTCTATGAATTTTGGTGTCACGTGTAAAGGACAGACAGAAAGTGTACTTTATTATTATAAAAATATATAGATGATACGTACAAAGAGGGGGAGGAATAGAAATAGGAAGAGAGAAGACCTCCTCTTCTCTCTTCCTATTTATATTCCTCTAGGAGGAGGAGGAGGAGGAGGAGGATAAAGTGAGCAAGACGAAAGAGAGTATGGATGATAAGATACCTGCAGTGAAGGCAATCGCGTGTGCACCGGAAAACCGGAGGTGGCCGTATCGTCGTCGACTGGTCTCTCTCTCTCTCTCTCTCTCCGTCTCCCTCTCTCTCGATGTTTGCACCCTATCCGGGTGTATCAATATGCAAAGTGCTTCGACTATGGAAAGAGGTAACTTCCATGCTCGTATAGAAAGGAGCACCAGGTTGCTGTTGCACCATCCATACTAACATACACTTCAAGCACTACGAGTATCACAAGTATCACCTGAGTACACGAGCAATAAAGAGGCCCTTCGCTGATGCCTGGTAGAGGATGGGTTAGACATCTCAATGCCCAGGACACACGACTAACGTTCTACAAAGTGTTTCCACGCCTCGTATATCGTCTATGCGATACCTCTCAATGGAGTATCTTATACGTACATAGTCTATATATATATATATATATATATATAGATAGATATTTATAGATATATATGGATATATATAGATATAGATATAACTAGATATATATATATATATATACAGATATGTATAGATATATTAGCATCAGTTGCCACGCGAGTTCCCTTTATATGCGTTCAAGCGTGAACCTTTCAATAATTTTCATAACGTTCCCAGAGTAGCGAATACGAGCAAATCATCGTTTTGTAAAAATATACTCAGCGAGAAGTGAAAAAAATCAGCAACATTGTTAGTTTGTGTAAAGTGAGAGAGATGATGAATTTCGAAGCTTTTTAATAACTTTTCATAATTTCAATACTGAATAATTCATAATTATAAAATTGTAATTAATTCAAAACCGATCGATTGCATTTCTATATTATTTTTAATATTATTCATTTTTTTTTTTTATTGTCTTTTGTGGGAATTAAAGTTATTTTTTATTTAGGTAGATAAAAAATACTTTAAACTGGATTGCTTTAAGAAAAATTTACGGGAATAATTTATAAACAAGTTTGTCGCCTTTGTAGATTCTGTTATTCTCATTCTCTTTGTCTTTAATTTGCTCTTCAACTTTCATCGAATCGTATTTTTGTCCTTTTAGCACATCCTCTATGTAAGCTGAGGAATGGAAAAGGATGAGCTTCGCTCTCTCATTTTCCTCTTGAAGCAACGCGTCAAGCTACCAAGCCAGCAAGTCCTATATAGGCACATCAATATGCAAAGTGACACGAGACTCCATCCGCATCTACACACACACACTAAGAGACATCTAAGGATTTTCTATGGGTTCAACTCTCAAAGATAAGTCTGGATATTTTTCTCCACTTATTTTGCTCTTTTTGTATGTTTGCGAAAAGCGTTGGATGCATTTTCCATTTTGTACCTGCCTGACATTCGTGTCATCCCTTATAAGAAATAAGAAAATACAAAGGATAAATTTTCTCTGGCTCGTAAATAAGTATGAAAGTGTGTAATAAAAAAATATTTCAATGAAAGTCCCTATTTAAATCCTTCGACACTGAGTCCTGAGCATTCAAGTCGTCTAGGACATTTTTAATTCTCCCTGACCGGTTTTTCTGAATTTTGTTCCATCGAATTGCTGTATATTTCAGGCAGGTTTGTATCGTTTCTTATTCCTCTAATAATGTCCTTGAACAATATCCTTTAACAACTCAACTGCTCAGCAGATTATATCTAACTGAGTAAAAATTTCTCTAGGATCACAAGGACACAGGTGGATCAGAGAATATCTCGTCAAGGGATTCTCTGGTGAGAATCGTATTACGAGCGACCGAGGTCACGAGACAAGCTGCCCCGAAGAATCACTCGAGTGACAAGAACCCTTGAATCCTGCATCCCCAGATTCTCACCGAGGAGTTTCTTGAAACTTCGGTAATCTCAAAACCGTTTCACCCTATACATAAATCGGTAATTAGTGATACATTGTAATGGATAATTAACGCAACGAGGATGATCAAACTGTGATTTTACACTAACATAGTAATTCAATTTAGTTATAATTATGCTTTAGCTCCAGTTTAGAAACTTATCAAAGCGTTTGTGCGCTTAAGGTTTAGACCATCAAGAGTCGCCGTGAATTTGCTCTGATTATCAATAAATGTTCCCGAACATAATTTGGTGCAATTGTATAAAAATTTGTTATAATTATCATATTATTATTACGATTAGTTTATCATCCCATCGGCCATGAAAAATTCAATGACTTGAAAAAATCATGCTCGATTTTGCATCGCATTCCATTTATTAGAAACAATAATAATCTCGAAATAAAATTAATAGAAAGCTCAATTTATTATTTTGTATATTTTTTTCCTCCGATTAATTATCGAGTCTCGTGATGGAGTCAGAGAAGTGATAAAAATGGAAAAAAAATCTTTTCGATGGGTCAATTTGCGACACTTTTTGCACCCCTGCACGTATTCTTCGAGCAAAGAACGAATGCCAAAGCGACATGAGAACTGTACAGTTTTCCAATGGCAAGTAGAGTGAAAGTGAGAGAAAGCAGACAAAATGAAAAAAAAGTAGCTCACCAGTGCATTTGTGGTGCACAAAAACCCTGCACGAGATAGAGTGACGAATTCCCGAGCCATATTTTTTTCTCCATGCAGAATTGTAAATAAAATTCTGATTGACGATATTGCTCATACATTTTGGAAGTTTAAACTATTGAATAAATAAAATGAGAGATAGAAAGGATGACAATTGCGAAATGACTAATGTGAGGCACAAGTGTGGCACTCTTACCAAAGTTATTATTTCAAATAGCAGAGAGGGTGGTTAAAATAATACATAATTATTCTCCGCTCAACCCCGAGCAGGAAACGTTGGAAAATTTTCATTAAATGGACCCAAAAAAAAAAACGTTCCCAGTCTAAAAAAGATGGGTGAGGAAAGTCTGAAAATATAAAATGCACGAGCATTGCACAGATAATATTGTGGATTCATATCATAGAAGAATCGAGCAGGCGCACATATGATCCCCCATAGGATTCAAGTCCTTCGAGACTTCGTGCTTCTTGAATAAGTCAAACATTCATGAATAAACGCTGCCATCGCCAGCACTGAATACACATGTGACCGTTATATATGCTTTGGGACCAGAAACGTTATTCACAACGAACCTCTCGCGGACAGTTGACCGAAAGTGGAAAATTTACCTTCGAGGAAACGTGAGCAAAGTTTACCGTCAATTATATACATTTTCAATGTACCTGAAAAACGTTTATATTGGTCATCATTAGTGTGCAACTAAAATTAAATAAGATTCAATTATCTTTCAAGCGCTTGAGTTTTCTGAAATGCATCAAAATGGCCTTCAACTTATTTTACTAAATTCATACCTAATTACACAAAAGTAGCATAATTAAATTATTTTAGTCTTTGTATAAAATTAAAAGCTTAATTAATTTAACAAATAATGTTGATTTTGTAAAATATTAGATTGACAAATTCTACATTCTTATTTGTTTTACGGCAGAGCAAAAAGAAACTATATCCATATTTATATATGAATTAACGTGCGTAGTTTCTGTCACATAGCTACAGATTTTAAATGCCATTTTATTTATTTAATTCTTCACAATTTTTATTAACATTTTATAATATTTTATCTTGACTATTTTTTACTGCGCAGTAGCGGTCACCCTATCTTATGCTGACTTAAATATAAAAACATCTAATTAATCTATCGAAGTTTCAAGGAACTTCTCGTCAGGATTCTTGGGACACGGGAAGGTTTTTCGTTGTTTAAGAAATTCTTCGACACGGGTGTTCTCTTATTAGCTTCGGTGGCTTGGAATATGGAAGTCACCGAAGTACAAGCGATTTGACCTTGACGAGATACTCTCTGAGTAAGGTCTACCTGCATCCTTACGATCCTGGAGGAAGAATATTCCTTCGTCCTGGTCTGCTTCGAGCCAGGACCATTGTTGTGCCACATGCGCCGTTTCTCCTTGCGCAGATGGTGTCTCGCGGTTCTTCTCAATCGAGAAGAACATTTGCAGACAGCCATCCATTTTCTGGATACTCTGGCAACATTCAGCAGGGAACGAGGATCCAATTGTCGCAGTATTAAGTCGACTATTTCTACAGGCAGGCTGTCAACAAAGTTAATTTCACACTGTGAGGCTCCAATGGTGCACATCAGTTTAGCGAAAGATTCCATAGCTGTTGCCGCCTGCGAGTCAAGTCGCCGACTGATGCTCCACTGCCGCGCCACCGCCTTATATAGGGGCGCTCGACGTTCCGGCTGACCGAGAGTGCCAATGAGAACCGCCCGTTCCGATTCATCGCGGCCGGTTCGACCGAGACTTCGAGATGACATATAGCGATAAGCTATGATCGAATAACAAATCGAGTCTATAAATAGATCAGGACTTGAAAAAAAGCAGGGGTTCTCATTGATAAGATAGCACGAAGAAATTTTTCAAACTCTAAGGCCATGGGAGAAATCAAACGAACCATAAATTTTCAAATTATATTTCGTGACTAATACTAGATCTCGTTTTCTCAGACAGATAAATGAGTGTGTCAATAACAGGCTAGATGTACGTTGGAATGTTAGAATCCCGATATTTCCGGATGATCACCACCTCAAAGTATTTCCTCTTTTATTAAAAATCCGAACAATAAACAGCAAAGAGTCGTCCTAAGCACAGTGGTACGTACCAAAGTGCCTTCAGTTCTCTATATAGAGAAAACACCGAATTCTCGCGGTTAGCTAAAGTAGAGATGGCAGTTTGCACGCTAATGTAAATAAAGGGAGAAACGGAATGAATTCTCTCGTGCTTGAATATCGTCCGAAAAAGAGAGAGGGAGAGAGAGCACAGCAGCGACAATCTTGAGAGCTGAAACCGGAACGAAAGAGTCGCGTGGCAATTAATTCTTGAATTTCCGGCTGGAGTATGCCATAGTTCCTCTAGCACTACAATGGTGGGTGGCAGCCGAAAGACAGAGAAAGAGAGACAGAGAGAGAGAAGGAGAGAAACAGGAAGGTTGACTGCGAGATGGAACAAGAGGATCAGTGTGAGTTTTAGCGTCTCGGGTTTTCCCATATTTTGTCTGGTACCTACACAATCGAGCATTACTAGAGAGCTCGGAGCTCGTCAAGGGAGGTGCAGAGAATCGTCCAGGTGGAGCCACCACGAACTAAGCAGACAGAATGGCAGCACGTGTTTCCTCATCTCTCTGACTCTCTTCTCTGTTTATTTTCTTGTAAATCTGGGTCTGACGCCGTGTTAATGAAGGTTGTATTTACTCGGTACGAAGCAGAACGATGCACACCAGCTTCAAGTGGAAATACCACCTGCGCCCATACAGACACTAAGCCGATAGAAATTCTGGCCTACCAAACATGCCAAAGAACACGGTTATTGACATACTCGTGTCTCGTTCTACCCAATTCGATTGAGCTCACCAGGCACTGCCAATTACTGTCTCGTTTTACCTTTCACCCTGTGCTACCTTCGTCTCTTCCAGAGTATGCTTTTCCCTCTATTTCGCAAAGCTCGGCAAAATACGTACAGCATGAAAACCCTCCCTTGTCTCTTTCTCTCTCTCGCTCTCTCTCTCTTTCTATCTGTGTGTTTTCTCTCTGCTCCCTATTCTCGCTTCAGTTTGAGCACGAAAATTTCAAATTCCTAGCGAGACTTCGAGTCTGGATTATCCATCCGTGTACACCCCACGGATTAATTTGCAGCGTGTGCATTATCCGTTACTAGTGGTACAGAGTGAAAAAGTGAAAAATAAAAAAAGGAGAAGAGTTTTTGTGCCATGCCATCATGGAGAATTTATTGAAGCTCAGTTCGATGGGTGAGATTGGATATTTTTTTTTTTATTTGGATTGCAAACGAAATTTCTCTCCAGAGAGAGTCGCTTTATTTTTTTCTCGATTTTGTTGTTAATTTTCCCGAATTAAGCTCTGTGATTAAATTTTTGCAGCTCTTGGGGAATAAGAACGGTGTGTGAGCCAACGAGAGCGGAAGTGTGATGCCTCAAATATATGCACGTGTTGTAGTGGCCAGGATGGAAGAGAGTACACGACGTGGTATGAAATGAGGTCAAAAGTATGGCCAGAGGCAACTTTCTGGGTCAGACGCTCTCGTAAATTTTTGATGAAATTTTTTTTTTGTTCTGTCCCTTTGCATATATACATCAATTGGTGCATAGAGCGATGTGTTTTTTTCCTACATGTCAAGACACAGTCACCCTGCAACAAACCCTCTGCTCTATCCATCTTCCTGTTTATTCATATCACGTGCTTCTTCCATCGTCATCCCCTTTGTCATATATATATATCTTCCATATATCAGGCGAGGCAAAAGCAGCATCGTAAAATTCAGTATGAGAAAAAAATAAATTTCGTTGGAAAAATAGGAATACTCGGAATGAAAATATAAATTTTTTTGCTCTCTCCTTTTTTTTTTCTATAACACTGAGAGAATTTTTGAAAAATCAAATAATCATGAGAATTGCCAAATGAAATATACAGTCCATATCTTCAGCATATTTGAGGGTAGAAGAATTTCCGATGAAAAGTGAAAAGTTTATCCTAATACAGAAGAAAGCAGAGAGTTGAAAAGAATGAGAGAAAAAATGAAGGGACAGAGAATGAGATGCGGGTTAGGCACCGATGTAAATCCGCCACGAGAGAGTCGAGATTTAGGGGTTGGAGGAGGAGGCACAGCTTTGCGTGCACTATATACATATACGAGCAAGAACGCCAAGTATCTCGTTTTCTCGCTCATTCTCTCTCATCTTTTTCCAGTGTGCTTCCAATGGTACGCGGCGAGAAAATCCTTGAGGACCTCGAGGATTTCTTAACCGAGATTCGTCGGGGCTACACACCGTGGATTAGGGGCTCAGGATTTCCTGTAGAATATTCATCCAAGTCGTTTTTCGTCCCCGGAATAAGCTGTCAAGAGAGCGAGGGGGAGAGAGAGAGAGAGAGATATCCATCTCTCTCGGGCACGACACATTCTTTGCTATTTTTTTTTTTCAATTTATTTATTTTTCACAAAATTGTAATGCATTACTTATGGAATGACGAATTTGACACGGTGAAATATTCAAGAATTTTGACTGTAAACATGGCAAACCACCATGAAAAAAAAGATCCCACAATATCGAACTGGTGACTCAGAATATAATAGAAAATTCGATATTTCTTGCTGAGTCAAGTCAATGCATACAAATTGTGAATTATTTTGCTGATTTTATTACGAGAATATCGGATATTAGAAACGCTCCGGGGATGAATGTAATTGATAAATTTGATGAACGAGAGAGGGAGAGAGAGTGAAGCTGTTGGAGTGGAAAGGTGAGAGAATAAAGGGGTCGCGACCTCACGAACCTTAATTGAATCTACAATTCTGGTTGTTACGGGAAAGCCTCTTTCTCTTTTTCTCTCTCTCTCTCGCTCTCTCTCCCCCCCCTCTCTCTCTCTCTCCCCTTCTGTTTGTGTAAACGGAGTTTGCCCGTGTCTACGTATTTTGCTTCAGAATCGAATTGTGTATGGGGCGTTAGAGTTGAGTGCGAGAAACAAAGAGAAAGGGAGAGAGAGAGAGAAGGGGGGGGGGGGGGGGGTGAGGATAACACCCCGCATTTACGACCGCGTGTCGATCTCGATCGCTATAGCGATATCGAGAGCTTTAGAGGTGATAGAAACAGCATAAGAGAGAGTGAGAGATTATATAGAATCGAAGCCATGGTGTAGTAGAATCGAAACTCGGGTATTTCCGGAATGTCATATTGGCTCATCGTTAAAGAGCAAGAGAGATATATAGAGAGAGAGAGAGAGAGAGAGCAAAGGACATAGAGAGTTCAGCTATTTGAGCAACTATGAGACATATAGATAGAACAAGGGAAAGCCCATGGACCAAAACACCCCAAGGATTTTACGATGTGCCACCAAATACAACGAGAAACTCGAAATGTTCGTTCCATATCACCCCCACCCCCCCCTTCCTATGCTATACTACGCAGATACGAACATTCTGGACTTTAATTAAATTTTTTCGGCAATGGGGAATGAACGACATTCGAATATGAAAAAAAAATTTGGCGGACATTTTTTTTTTTACTAATTTTCCATAATTTTGTCTCACTTACAATGATGTCCTGGGAGAAAATGTTTTTTTTTTTTTTCATCTATCTCTTCGTTCGCTGATGAAAAATAATTAAAAGAGTGAAAGGAATGAAATGGAAAAGTGTTGAAATTTTTTTATGTGCAAGGATTATTCCCGTTGAGATTGATAATTTGATGCTGAGTGCTAATTTTCCAATGGAGAACTTTTTAAAAATGCTGCATGTGTTTTTGATTTTTTTTTTTTTTTTTTTTTACGATGCGGGAATTTGTGGGAAAATTTTTCTCAATTTACGATAACTCAGCGGGGAATCATTTCGATAAATATCGTTGATTAATATCTACATTTTACATAACGCTGCCTGAAGTCCTTGATTAAATTGCAACGTTTGCAAAATATCGATACATGCCTGGCTATAGAATATATTTTCGATATATATTTAATGGAAAAGCTCCGGAAATATGATTTAAATTTCTATGGAATAACTTTGGTAGCGAACCAACGATCAAAAATTTCATGAATTTTGCCAATATTTTGACGAAAAAAAAAAATATTCGTTACAATTAATAAATATAAATTGGATTGTGAAAATGCAATTCACTTCCGTGTAATGCATTTGGCCTATCAAGTGATAAAATTCGGTACTCGGAAAACTGATACAAATTGGAAAAAAAAAAACAAAAAAAAACATTTTTGATAGCGTCTGATCGTTACTGACATCTTCCACTTGAAATTCTTTATTTTCTTTTTCATCGCTCTTGTTCGTTTTACATCGTTTTTTGTTTGTATTGAAAAGAATTCTCACAATTATAATCTTCCACTCAAATTATTTCACACTTTATTCTCCCCTAACTCCACTCCACTCAATATCTTCTTCGCAGATTCTCCCGATATATTTATACGCGAAGGAAAAAAAGTATTTGTGAAAATTCTGTGAAATTTTGTCAAAAAATTATTGCTCATAGAATTTTGACGATAATTTATCTGTCAATTTTACAAAAACAACAGCATATCACAAACATTATTCGTAATATGAATAAATTTTTTGACTAAATTTTTATTATTATGTTTCGACGTATTATTTATAAAATTATAAAAAATAATCTTGATAAATTCGCCATTTTCTAATATTTATTTCACGACAAAGATAAAAATATTGAATAAAACCGTGCATTCAATTGACTCAAAATTAGTGTAAAATTTATCAAATATTTTTATCATGCAACTATCAAAATTTTGTGATTTTTTTTTTCATTTTTTTCCTGTTTATGGCTGTGAGATAATTATTTTTTCATCATTCATACAGCGACACTTTATGAGAATTTTTTCTCTATCAGAATTTTATCTGCTGAATTCATCAAACTTCCCCTTCCTCTTTCCCTTCTTTACTTCAGTGCTCCGTTATTATGTATATCATATAGATATATATATATATATATATAGTACGTTGCACTCCGTAATCTCAATTGTCTTCTCGGAGCACGAGACAGGCAAACTTTTATTGTTGGACCAAATTACTTTTTTTATGTGCCAGTAAGTGCAGCTGATGCTACATAGATATACATAGCAACGGCTTACTTTAGTCGAAATTGTAATATATTTTACCTATATACATATATCTTGCAGAATAAAAGCATGGAAGCTTTATGGAATTGGATACAACACAAAAGCTACAGGTAACCAGGATAAACTTTTTATATATTTTTCAGGCATGTCTATACTAATAGAGTTTTTTTTTTCTCATAAAAAAAATAGCCAAGGATATATTTAAGTTATAGTTTTTTAATAGATACGACGAAAATTTCCATTTATAGGATTTCAAATAAAATAAATTATTTTTTTTCTCAATATATGAGACAGCTCGGAGTTTTAAATTTCAATTTCAAACACATACAATGATGGCGGTTATATATGTATCAAACATTGAAGGATTAGTCTAAAAAAATGGTGTAGATTTTGGGGAAATGAAAACTTTCTTTCAGAAATTCAATATTTTTCTATGACTAAGAGAAAGTGACGAATATTACGTCAAAGAGTATTCAGTTTATTCTCATAATTTTCATTTGTAATCCTCGCTTTATTTTAGTCAACAGCTTTAACTTATTTGTCAATGGAGCACTGAAACAACTGGTGATCAATTTTACATGGAATGTCCCATATATGTGGTTTGCCAGGAATAATTGTGGTTTCTGGTTGCGTATACTGTGGAAAGCACGTGCGATCATTGTTACGCAGGTGCTCGCATTTACCCAGCGAACTATATATATATATATATATATATATATATATATATATATATATATATAACTAAAATGCATGGAGCCCAGAGAGGCTGTAGGCTCCATGCTAAACTAATTCTCGGCTTGTACATTTTGTACGCGGTGTTGCTGCTACCTACATACCATAATACTTAAATCTCAAAGTTAGTATTGCACAGGGAAGCTTCAAGCTCCCTCTGCATTTTTCTTATTCATCTTGCTCCCACTCAGGTATCGTAAACTTGTGGAAGGATATATATATGCCAACGAAAATCTATGTATAGGGTAACCAAGGTAAATGAAATTTTTATCTTTTGTTTTGGTGGAGTCAAATTAGTAATTAGTCAGATATCGTAAACTTGTGGAAGGATATATATATATATATCCATGCCAACGAAAATCTACGTATACTGTAACCAAAGCAAATGAATTTTTTATCTTATGTTTTGGTGCAGTCAAATTAGTAATAAGAATTTGTTTTCATCCATTCCATTCAATCCCTCCGAGCATTTCCATATTTCTTTTCATGTGAATTACTGATTAAATGTATCACAAAATAGGGCAAAAGTCTGATAACCAAAAACAATTAAATGCTAGTAATTAAAGTGGCTAGGGTAAAGCTAGTGACTTGGTTACAGCCAAGGCAAATTAAATTTTTATCTTTTCTTTTGGTGCAGTCGAATTAGTAATTAGTCAGGTATCGTAAACTTGTGGAAGGATATATATATATATTTTTCGTTGGTGCAGTCGAATTAGTAATAAGAATAACGTTTGTTTTCATCCATTCCATTCAATCCCTCCGAGCATTTCCATATTTCTTTTCATGTGAATTGCTGATTAAATGTATCACAAAATAGGACAAAAGTCTGATAACCAAAAACAATTAAACGCTAGTAGCATTGACAAAATCTTCGTACTATTTGATTTTTCACCATCAACATTATCAACAAACGCTGAAAATGAATCCCATTGAAATGGGATATTAAAACTCATTCTTGTTTATGACACAGCACTCTGGCCTTTCAACATATCCGCCACGTTCAGTCAAGCATCGACAATTTTCATTAATATTTTCCCTTTTGTTATTGCTCATTGAATAATCGAAGTACCATGTTTGTCGACTGGCTGGTACAATAATGTCGATAATAAATTTTATTTAAATGCTCTTTCATTTCTCTCTCTCTCTCTGCCTTTTTCTCTCTACGTATATACAAATTTGTTTTTTTCCATCGCACTTTATATATACGCGAGTATGTTCCGGTCGAACAATGGCATCCCTCGTTAATTTCTATCATGGATAGACGATACGTGCTCTCGGTTGCCTGCAAGTACGTGTATCTATCTAACATGCATACACACTCGTATATATATATATATATATATATATATATATATATATATGTGGATATATATATATATATAAATGTATATATATATATAAATATATATATATATATGAATATAGGTGATGTATATTCCTCGGAGAATAATACAACGAACGCTAGTTAGTTCTGGCTCTCAAGTTTCGCGAGCTCATTCTATACATAACTACCATATATGTAACTCGGTCCCCATGTTCTCATTGTATTTCTCTTGATCTATGTGTATAATATACATACACAATATGTCCTTTTGCTCACCTGGTATAACGACCTCGATATGGATATCCACATTTACCGAGCTAGGCAATATAATATGACGAAGAACCCAGCAAAGTC
Source organism: Dyspetes luteomarginatus (assembly GCA_963669185.1). Lineage (NCBI taxonomy): Eukaryota > Metazoa > Arthropoda > Insecta > Hymenoptera > Ichneumonidae > Dyspetes > Dyspetes luteomarginatus. Next base: position 20,382,504 of record OY769910.1, on the reverse strand, counting down.
TATTCGCTCGAGCCAAGCTCGAGATATCGAAATACGAAGGATGTAAACTTGGTTAATGGAGTGTGTACTGCAGATGCGCCATGAGGATATCAATGACAATGACTAACAGCCACGACCTTTTGCTTTTGTGCTTGCACTTTGACTTAAGCAGCAAGAGAAGAAGAGCTTTTTCGTACTTGAGTCTCTTTAGTGACAAAACGTTGTGGAAATATAATCGAGAAGAATGGAGAATATTATCGAGAAGAAGAAAACATTAGAAGACACTTTTAGCTCATTTTTTGTTCCAGGAGGATGGAAAATGGTTCATGGATATCCATGAGAGCTATAAGTGAATTTCAAACCAGATCGAAATCTGATCGATCGAGAGTACTGACTAGCAAAATCGATATGGTACTGACTGACCGATGTAACGATATCGTAATCGGACAATACGTTCGATTACTCTCGATCGATCAGATCGATCAGATTTCGAATCGGACATACGTTCGATTACTCCAATCGAAATCTGATCGATCGAGAGTACTGACTAGCAGAATCGATATGGACTGACTGGCCGATTTAACGATATCGTAATCGGACAATACGTTCGATTACTCTCGATCGATCAGATTTCGAATCGGACATACGTTCGATTACTCCAATCGAAATCTGATCGATCGAGAGTACTGACTAGCAGAATCGATATGGACTGACTGACCGATTTAACGATATCGTAATCGGACAATACGTTCGATTACTCTCGATCGATCAGATTTCGAATCGGACATACGTTCGATTACTCCAATCGAAATCTGATCGATCGAGAGTACTGACTAGCAGAATCGATATGGACTGACTGACCGATTTAACGATATCGTAATCGGACAATACGTTCGATTACTCTAATCGAAATCTGATCGATCGAGAGTACTGACTAGCAGAATCGATATGGACTGACTGACCGATTTAACGATATCGTAATCGGACAATACAACTATAAACAAGACACAAATATGGTGGCAAAAAACAAATATGGTGGCAATTTTTTTTTTTTTAATCCCGTTCTTGTCCACAGGGTTCACTTTTTTCACCCAACTTTTATTTTACCTCGAAGATTTTATTTTACCTAGAAGGTGCATAAAAATAATATCCTGCAAAGTTCAACAAGGGTCGCAGTACTTGAACTCTCATTTAATTGTATTAATAGACAAGGCAGTGTCTCGACGCCAAGTAATTAAAAAAAAAAATTTAACTTCCCTGCCTCGATCTTAAATATATTAGACAATTAATTTTTGTTTTGTTTATTTAATTTATCTTCGTTTAATTATTGGCACGAGGACGCTAATAATAATTCATATGCCATATATGCATTTATTCAAGAGAAAAAGTAAGGCGTGTCCAAAGCCTTGAAATTTCTCATATATCGACTACGAGTGGATTTTACACATGTCTCGTTTGATAGATATTTTATTCACCGAGAGTAAGATGAAGAACCCCTTCGAATTCGCTCAACGATCGACCAACGAAGAGAAGCAGCATGAGCATTCTGCTTCGGCCTTCTCTCTCAACTTCAATTTCCATATCTACGTACCTCTGGTCCTTCTATCAATTCCAATAAAAATTCCACAGACGTGCCACGAATATCTTTTACTATCCCGAGAGACGAAAAAAAAAAAGAACCAGGAATGTCCGAAAGTATATGAAGAATTTGAAGAGATTATTACATATGTATATATGATCGATATTTATAGCTACGTCATGAGAATATTTCAGATAAACTCATCACTAAAATCGCCAAGCTGATTTAATTTTCATTCCTACATGTGGCCATAGGTCGTGAACTCACTATAATGGAATTTTTCAGGAACGAAAGAATTCGCAAAAATTTTACAAAAATTTCGCTCATCATTTTTATTCAGCACCAACCCCCATCCCAATATTTTCATCTTTGTTATTATATAATGTGCACTTCAGCTTGTGATGAATGGCATTTGCTCACGAAAAGGACAAATTCGTATATCTCAGTTAACCTCAATCATAAAAATGGCCAAACTGATTTTTATTTACATGCCTACATGTGGCCATAGGTCGTGAACTCACTATGATGGAGTTTGAGGGACGAAAGAATTCGCAAAAATTTTACAAAAATTTCACTCATCATTTTTATTCAGCTCATCATTTATATATATATATATATATATATATATATATATATATATATATATATGCGCAATCGGTCGATTTGTACGAGTACTTGGGCTCTTCTCAGCGAGAAAGCTCTCATGGCAAATGGAGATGAGCATATCAGAGGGATGTTTCAGAGTGAACGAGATATATTTGAGGAAAGAGATGCAGACAATAGTGAACAGAGTTGGTACTTGTATACCCGAGACTCAATGAGATAAACTGAGAAAGCTATAGATGAGTTTGAATTGGAGAGGGTTGGGGTAAAAGGGGTCGATGAATCGAGCAGAGGTGAGGCATCAAAGAGAGAAAGGAAGAGAGCGAGAGATTTCCGATTGAATATACATATGTAGTTACAAAGGGCGGTCACGTAGAACTGCTAGAACGTACACCAATACGTGTGTACCCAGCATGCAAACGTGTCGCACAACGTACCAAACTGAAAGCTCAAGCACATTTCTCTCTCTCTCTCTCTCTCTCTGATTCAGCCCCCTGAGTTCTCGTGAGCTCTCGTATGTACCCCTTCGAGGAGATCTTGAGTGCCTTGTCGTAGTGGCCCTAGTGCAATCGTGTGCACAAGGGGCAAGATGAAGTTGATCATTGACGACTCTGTGCTAGCATCCTCCATTGGGTATAGAATAGCATAGTATGTATATATAGATATACATACATATATATATATATAATATATATATATATATATATATACATATATATGCATATATATACATATATATACATATATATACATATATATACATATATATACATATATATAACCTCTTTGCTCAAGAGCTTACCTCACGACACGTATACCCAATGTGACACTCCAGAAATTATTACATTAACCCGTTAACTACGTTTATATTGTAGAGGATGCATCCTCGCGAACATGTCAGACAGTACGTGAGCTCGATTATATAAATTATTGAATGAATATTTTGGCTGGAAAGAATTTTTATCTGATATGAAAAATTTTCTCCTGCAATTGAAAATTATTTTTCGTGAGTAATTATAATGAAAAAAAAAAAATGAAAAAAATGTTTGCTAAAATTAGGGTAGAAGGACCTTAATGTGAATCCTTGCAAAGAGGCACCTGGACTAAAGTAATGAAAATTCCATCGAGTGGAGTGAAAAATTTTCTTTTATCACTATATTTTTCTTGAGTCGGAAATTTCCAGAGAAATTTCATATAATGTGAATTGCAGCGCAAGGACAAATATTCATTCGCCGAAAATTCCTCTGCAATTATCCAGCATCCTCGTTGGCATCTCGCTGGCTGTGATTACGTCCGATTTTCCACGGATCCTGTCTGTCGGATGTGACAATAATAAAACCTAGGCCATCACCCCGATATACATATGTATATATATATATATATATATATATATATATATATATATATATATATATATGTATATATATATATATATAACGTTCGGCCACGAATATGCTGCGTTGTTCAATCTCGACTGGCTATATACTCGTTATATGCGCCTATGCGCCACGATTGCAAAAGCTCACCCGTCGCTTTGTGAAACGCTCTGGTCCTCGGGGTGGTGCCGATAAAACGATATCGCGTGTTTGGTGCGTTCCGGTATGATAGGAATTTTCTCTCCCTCCCTCCCTTTCTCTTCTCTCTCTCTCTCTCTCTCTCTCTCTCTCTCTCTCTCTCTCTCTCTCTCTCTCTCTCTCTCTCTCTCTCTCTCTCTCTCTCTCTCTCTCTCTCTCTCTCTCTCTCTCTCTCTCTCTCTCTCTCTCTCTCTCTCTCTCTCTCTCTCTCTCTCTCTCTCTCTCTCTCTCTCTCTCTCTCTCTCTCTCTCTCTCTCTCTCTCTCTCTCTCTCTCTCTCTCTCTCTCTCTCTCTCTCTCTCTCTCTCTCTCTCTCTCTCTCTCTCTCTCTCTCTTTCTCCGTAGACACATAAAAGTATCCTTGTATGGACAATTGGAGTAATATATGTAATGGAGGGCACAGGAATAAGATAAATTTCGTAAGAATCTAAAAGGATATAAATTGGAAAAAAATAAAAACTATAAAAAATCATAAATTTCAGCGAAACGAAAATTTCGAAAAGGTTTGAAAAAATATTCAAAGCTCAGGACGTACAAGCTGGCAACGTTAAATGGCCAGTTTGTAAAAAAAAAAAAAAAATATCATAAGCTGGAAAAAAAATTTGAGAGAATATTGACATTTGCGACAAATCTCGTTCACCTGCGCTCATTATTTATCCCAGGTATTTTATTAGCAAGGGGAAGAAAAAAGTGTATGTAATAATTGGAGAGTTTGAAATTGTTCATCGGCCATCATGAGAAATTTATAGTCCAGATGAGGGAGAAGGATTTCTGCTTTAGATGTATATATAGAGAGAGAGAGAGAGAGAGAGAGAGAGAAACCTGCTCACAAGAGTTGGCGTATTCCCATCGTCGAAGTAGCTTTCGAGCTTACTCGAGGAAGAGATCTAAGATGAATCGTTAATGCACGAGAAACCCGAGGGTCATAGACAAGGATCCAGTCTGCTGCTTGAAGCTGTTGACTACTCCGCTGCATGCTAGATTCTAGAGAGAGAGAGAGAGAGAGAGAGAGAGAGAGAGAGAGACTGTGAACGAGATCATCTGTATATACAATAGTGTCACGTCTACCACGATCCTTGTCTCTCTCTATCTCTCGTACCCAATTTACAGTGATGGTAAATCTAAAACCAGATACTGTGTGTGTTTGTATATATATATATATCTTTTTTTATATTTTTTTTACTCCTATATAAGAGTATACGAACGAACTGTAAGCTCGAACAAGTACTACAGGATTTCTATAAAGATGTCGTAATACTTTTTGAGACATTCGTCCCGTTAACGCTGTTTACTTGCTTCATTAATTCGACCCAGGGCTTAAAAGTATATGAATACTTAAATAATTGCATTTAAGCAATATTTGATATCATATTAAAATTCCGCTCACATTACTAATTAATTGACAATAGGAATTAAAACGACCAATACATTATTGACTTATTGTGTGAGCCCTGCGTTGAATAAAAAAAATCATCACGCTAAATATAAAAGGGTCCGAGTATCATCCCTAATTTTCATTTCATCCATCTGATTATCCACGTAGACTCGTAAATTAAAAATTAGAAAAAACAAAAATATTTTCCAATTCCTCGCAGTAAAGAAAAAAAAAAAGGAGGCAAGAAAAATCTCGCCTAGCGAATAATACACTTATATTTTATTGATATATATAGCAGCCGTAAAAAAGCATCCCCTGGCATATTATATCCACCTAGCAGCGAAAAAAAATAAAATAAAATAAAATAATATATATATATGAGACTTGGAATGTACGAGCGAATTTTCCATGCAAGCACTCTCGGTTGCTGATGCTCACACGAGCGAATGCACAGGCATGTTTTAATGTGTATTTATATGCCCGAGGCAGCATTATGGATCGTATTTTACGTGTGTATTTCACCATCTATCGTTGCCCACCCAATGGCTCTATATACGTATGACAACAGAGTTGTCAGTGTGTAGACGATAGATGGCGCTGTTTTGGGTTTTGGGAGAAAGAGGCAGCGATGACGACATAAAATGCTCCCGTCACCCTAGAGTTGTAGCAACACGACACGAGGGGGCCAGCGTGGAAACAATTTTCAACCCCTCTTTCCTCTTCTCTTCTCTTCTCGTCGTTCTCCTCCTCCACCCCTCTCTCGTGCCAGCCTTACCCTCTCTCGTGCCTTGAGATCTCACACGTGTATTTTTCCCGTGTGTGTGTGTGTGTGTGTGTGTGTGTGTGTGGGGGGGTGCACGTGAGTCCACGTAATTAAATTTAATTATATAATTCTCCGCGGGCTACGAACACGCCATCTATGCCATCCCCCATACCTCGTATACGTGCTTTATTATACACTCGGTTGCACATTCTCGCTCTTTCATATACACAAATATATACGAAACTACAATTCCGCATTCTCCCCCCCCCCCCCCCCCCTCCCTACCTCACCCCGCCACCCCATTCATAATCATCATTTTGAATTGATCTCGCTACCTCGAGAAACGAAAACCCCCAAGCGGACGTCATATTTGAATTTCCCTGTTTCAGACATATATTTATTAGATTGACGCTCGATTATCTTCCCGACAACATTAGTTATCTTGGAAGCTGTAGGATACCTTTTTTTTTTTTTTTAGTATACTTTGTTAGGTTAATTTTGTAACAAAATTCTTTCTCATGCTGGTACGATTAGTTTTACCATTTGTCAATTTGAAACTAATGACGTGACGTGGCAGTGACCTTTTGTCCTTATTTTATTCGAGGGGTGCTCTTTTGCCTTTATTATTGCAGTATCAGGAATGCAATAATTGTCCTTATTGTTGCATTCTCAGGGATGCAATAATTGGCCTTATTATTGCATTATCAGGGATGCAATAATTACTCTTATTATTGAATTCTTAGGGGTGCAACAATTGCCCTTATTATTGCATTCTCAGGGATGCAATAATTGCCCTTATTGTTGCATTATCAGGGGTGCAACAATTACCCTTATTATTGCATTCCCAGGGATGCAATAATTACCCTTATTACTACATTCTTCGGGGTGCAATAATTACCCTTATTATTGCATTCTCAGGGATGCAATAATAAATCGGATAGGATCCAGTCCATAATTGAACTCTGATGTATTTGGAATATTTTAATATAATGAGTAGGCATTTCAGGTTAAATAAATAAAAATAATAATTTACACTATTGGATGATACTTGAAAGACGTATATATAGTGACTCGTTGATACCAGCCTAAAACTGTTACACTTTCTACTCATTTTCATCGTCATTTATTTTACGGCTAAAACAAATATAAAAAATCTCGCGCGGTTTATTTTTCTCATATCCCAGAGGAAACGCGTTTTACCATAGCTTGTGACTTTAACAATAGAGGAATATCACGCTTTCGTTTATCCAGCTCAATAAGGAAAGCACAATTGCTTCAGAGCTTGTGCACGAAGCTTTTAAAATGTATTTTTTGCTCTCTCTCTCTTTCTTTCTCTTCGGTACTCTTGTGAATACCATCAACAGCGAGATGATATTTGCAGCAGGAGAAAAACGGTAGCTTTTTTTCCCTGAGCCCGTTTGCTATAATCTCGCCACTGCAAGAGGTCCAAAGGGAACAAAAGAAAAAAACTTTACTCCTGTTGTTGATTTTTTTTTTCTTTTTCCATCCAGGAGCATCACGTGTTTTCACCTACACTTTGTTTCCCCTTAAACGAGTACATATACATATATATATATATATACCTTTGTATACACCTTTCTTATTATATGTTAAAGTTACGAGAATTAATGAGAAAGTCTCCAAGTGATAATTATATTCGAGAAAGATTTTCTTTTCAATTTTTTTTGTTCACCTCCACCACTTCCCTTTATTAGTATTATTTTAACCATATTTATTCAAGTCCTGTATTTTTTTATTTTTTTTTGGGAACCGTTCAATGATTAATGACACTGGCGATAAGTTGAATGGAATTTTTAATCCACCCTTACAACGATTAAATTTTTTTTTCCATATTCAAAAAAAAAATGAAAATTTCTCCGATCTAAAGTACATTGAAATGAAATTAATTTAGATAAAATTGAACAAGATCTTTATTATTCCAAAGGTGTGAAAAGGATAGCTTAGGATTTTCCTTTTAACGTCTCGGCCACATTGTGTGCGGATGAGCTGAGGAAGAGAAAACCTTCCTTAGCTCATCCTCACACAATTTTGAATCTTTTCGTGCCACACTTAATATTGCCGGGCTTCAATTTCGTTTGACCTTCAACCCGGCTAAAGTCCCTTCGAAATGGTTCATGGGGTATACACGCATATAAACATATATATATATATAGACTCTTATAAATTGTTACAGACGTGGAAAATGAAGGGTGTAATTTTTTGTTTTATCAACTCATCGCCACCAGCGAGGAAAATCGGTCCCTAGGATTAAGTCCACAGGACGATAATCCTCTTTCCTGTTCGGCCGAGCTTTTCCAAGCTTTCTATCCCTTTCCCCTTCCAATACTTTTGCCCCGCGGTTGCAATTTCTGAACTCTGTTTTATCCCGATTTGTACACCTACCCATATGTATGGGGCCCTCTGTGAAAGCTCGAGCAACCTCTGACCTATATCTAAAATCTATAACTATTTATTTCTGTCTATATTGCTGTTTCACCTCGCAACATTGACCTACAATGTTAAAAAAAAAACAACATTCAGGTCAATATCCATTTTTAATAAATATTTTCATCGATCTTATTCATTAAATTAAATCATAAAAAAATATTTTACTTCAGTATTAAATAATTAATAATAATAATGAATTATTTATAATTTGAAACAAACATTCTCAAATTCTCAAGCAGCTTACGATGATCGTCGAGAAAATTTCAAGAAAATAATTATTGTCAAAAGCAATATATATATGTATACAAATAAAATGGATGAAAAATATAAACTGGATTCGAGATGATTTGAATTGAACTTTTATTTAGTCGGTTTAGAATGTACCATGTATAAAAAAAATATATATATTATTAACTGTAACTATGGGGGTACCCCGTAAGAAACTCTTTGAATTTCCTGTTGGCTAAACTTACTTTTCCGTCCGGCAAAGCGATATATATATATATATATAGCATCTCTGTGTGCGATAGGTAAAAGGAATTAGAAAAAAGTGGTTCGTAAGTCGTGATAGTTGGTTCTTGGGGATTATTATTAAAGCGATAGAGAATAAGAAACTCTTCATGCGGCTCGCTTTGGAGAAAAGGAAACTTTTGTTAAGTACTTTTATTTTTGCCACGAGAGAACGAGCAGCCGAACAGTATGGTCGTTTATTTTTTTTTTCTTTTTTTTTTTTACTTTCACGCTATTTGGATTTATACACACACACACACACACACATATATATATATATATATATATATATAGATATAACAGAAGTTTAAACTTTTCCCAAAGCATGTCGTTGGGAACGGGGAATGGAATGAGAATATTTTGCTGAATATTATATTCGAATGCAAAATACTTTTGTACATACTGCAGTTGTTGGGCAGAGAGTGAGAAACTTGGACATCGAGAAAAATGCAAGATTATTACTTGTTCGTAGATTGGAAAAAATATTTCATACATTTCTTCTTGTACATTCTCTTTTTTTTTACCTCTGATATTGTTTATTTAATTATCGTAATTATTGAAAAACTTTTTTTTTTCTTGCATCCGTTTTCAATTGACAGCAGAAAACAAGAATTTATCACTCGAAAAGAAGCTCTTCATTACATATCATATTTACTTGTAATCAATTTAGTGTATCGCCAAATTGAAGAAATAAATTTTAATGTCTATTGATTTATCTTTCAAAAAATAATAATAATTGTCTAGTAATTATTACAAGAATTTATTCATAATTTTCATTATAGCTGAGAGATTATGTCACAGGAAAATAAAGATGGCGCTTTCGTTCAGGATTATTTACTGAAAATTATTTCAATATTTTACAAAAATACGCGTGGCTGACACATTCAAATGTGCGGAATATACCAGATCTCTTTTAGGCATGATAAATTTATATACATGTGTGGAGCTGTCTTCCTTCAATATCTTATCTATATATCTGTATCTATATATCTATATCTATATATCTATATCTATATATCTATATCTATATATCTATATCTATATATCTATATCTATATATCTAAATCTATATATCTATATCTATATATCTATATCTGTATATCTATATCTGTATATCTATATCTATATATCTATATCTATATATCTATATCTATATATCTATATCTATATATCTACATCTATATATCTACATCTATATATCTATATCTATATATCTATATATATATCGTAATATGATCGGAATATTTGTAGAGATGGTTGAATTATATGAGCGGCCATTTCTACCCACACGTAGCCGACGTATCGTAAAATGAGAAGTCGCGGGTTTCCACGTTGACTCGCTCGGGTCGATCTCTTTTATGGCATCTGAATCAAGATTAGATTTACTTTGCACCGAGTACGGATAAACCTGAGTACGTACCTATGTATGATCTACAACTATATATTATATATAGTAAATAGTACATGTGAGTTTTTGTGTGAGTCCTCGAAATTCTTGTATACATGGCAGTGGCAAAGATGGCGAGATTTTTTTTTTTTTACATATATATATATATATAGAAATACACATGTGAGTTGCACTGGCAATAGGACCTTCCCTTTTCCATTTCTTTCGGAATCTCGCATAGACCGTAGTCGGCTCTTTCAGTCTGTGTTGGGGGGTATAAAGCCGAAGCGACAAGAGGCCAAAGTCAGGCGAAAGCTTTTTGCCAGAGTGAGAGTTGAGCCATGCGTGGGAAGGTAAAAAGGTTAAAAGGTGATCTGGGTTGGAAGGAGAGTCTCACGTTTTACGGCATAGCTTTAAAGAAAATCTCGTGATTAATAAAAAGGGATAAATGGTTTGCCATGTACCAAATTAATAGCCAATGGAAAGCAGAACCACATTCCATGGGATTATCAATGGAAAAATTTCAGTTTCTAATTTAATTTCTTGAATTAAAAAAATTTCATCGACAATTTTTTTTTTCATTTCATGTAAATTTCTAATCAAGTCGAGGTCATGTCAAGAGCGTAGATCGTCGTTGATTAAAGAAACCATCTCATATCTCAGGAAATTGAAAAACTGTAATGCTGATCTGCAGCTCATTTTTAAGGGTTAAATTCACCCTGGGAAATGGCAAGTAGTAAATTAATGCAGCGATTTTTTCTTGCCAAGATTCTTGCCAGGAAAGATTTAAAAATGGTCCATTCGTGAGTTTTTCCCTTAACCAAAATGAACTCATTAACGAGTTTATTGTGGTCAATTTTTTTCCCCTCATTAACCCTCAAATAATTTATTGCTTTTCTACCACAAACGAATATTGATTCATCGTTACGTTACTGATCGCTGAATTTCTGAGAATATAAAAAGGTCCAATGATAAAACACGGTCAATTTATTCACAATTTCTAGCCCTATATATATATATAAATATATAACTCATGAAATTACTGCAAATTGTATACGAAAAAATTCTATGATGACTAAGTTCATCCTCACCCCTAATTTCCCTCATTTTTTCCCCCTCATTAACCCTCAAATAATTTATTGCTTTTCTACCACAAACGAATATTGATTCATCGTTACGTTACTGATCGCTGAATTTCTGAGAATATAAAAAGGTCCAATGATAAAACATGGTGAATTTATTCACAGTTTCTAGCCCTATATATATATATATATATATAAATATATAACTCATGAAATTACTGCAAATTGTATACGAAAAATTTCTATGATGACTTCTTCCTCACCCCTAATTCATGGCACAGTTTCTAGCCCTATATATAAATATATAACTCATGAAATTACTGCATATTGTATACGAAAATGATTTCTCTGATGGCTAAGTTCTCCCTCACCCTTAATTCATGGCGATTTCGTCTTCATGGCGGTTTAGGGTCATCATGCACACGTGGATATCAAATTGCATAAATCGCGTATGATACGCAATTTTTATATCGTATATAGATCGGCCAGGAATTACGAGAAAGAGAAAGAGAGAAAAAGGGTGGGAGGGGGGGAGGAGAGAAAGAGGGCATTTGAGATTTCTTTCTTTTTCGTGAAGAAGATTGCCACGTCAGCTTATCCGAGGATGTAGGGTGTCATTTATTCGAGGATAAGTGGATAAGTCGAATTCGCTTTCTACGTTCTTGCCCACTAAGAGCTCTTCTCTCTCCCTTCTTCCTTTCTCACTTTTCTCCATTCTTGCTTGCTTTATCGTCCACTTTTTCACCATCTCTAGTTCCACTTCAAAAAAATATAGAGAAAAATCGCTCATGACGCATTTTTCTGCACACTCAATACATATATATATATATATATATATATATATATATATATATATATATATATATCACGAGCCTCAATAAACATAATTTTTTTTTTAACAATAAAAGTATTTAGTATTTATTTTAATCGGATTTTGTCGAGAAAAAAAAATTATTTCCGAGTCTAATTCTGCCTAATATTAAATTTTAATTACCGTTTATTAATTGTGAAGAAATTTTCATGCATTTTCGAGTAAAGCGAAAGAAGATGAAAAAATTAATTAGCAAAATAATACACTCAGGCAAGGGGCAGTAAAAATTAAGATTTGAGAAAATGTAGGTCAAAGGGTAAGTTTTATGTTTGGCGCATCAGCTTGATGAACTTTATTGCACATCGTTATGTTTCATTGCATCCAAAGTCGATCAGACAACCCTCATCAAAATTTTATTCAAGAAGCATTTTTTCCAAATGACTTTTTCACGGTAAACTAACAAAATATCAGAGATCACCAAGCCTAAAATTCACCAAAAGTCAATAAATACTCGAGGAAAATTTTCGGTAAATTTTTCCTAGACGTTGATAACTTTTTTGTAGCTTCTGATAGTTAAGTAGATCACAAGAAAATAAACAAACAATAAATCAACTAAAAATTCATCGATTTTTTTTCCCCCCCCGTTATATTTTGTTTATTTTCTGGCACAAAAATAATTTTGACAAGACTCGTGTCAGGCTCAAAAATTCCCATAAATTTTCAAACCAAGCAAAAAGAGGTGAAAAAAAAATTAGCAAAATGATACAGGCCACTTTTTCACGATAAACTAACAAAATATCAGAGACCACCAAGCCTAAAATTCACCAAAAGTAAATAAATACTCGAGGAAAATTTTCGGTAAATTTTTCCTAGACGTTGATAACTTTTTTGTAGCTTCTGATAGTTAAGTAGATTACAAGAAAATAAACAAACAATAAATCAACTAAAAATTCATCAATTTTTTTTTTCCCCTCGTTCTATTTTGTTTATTTTCTGGCAAAGAAATAATTTTGACAAGACTCGTATCAGGCTCAAAAATTCCCAATAGGATGTGACATCTCTCTGACTTTGAGAGTCTTGTATTTCCTTCGGTTACATGGCCATCTCTATCTGCAGTGGGGTATAAAAAAGGCGAAATCAAAGGGTGCTTGAAATTGCTGTGGAAAAAGCAATTTTGGGGTCAAGATTAAGGGGAGGTTTATACGGTCTTTCACGCTTGCTTAGCGAACCGAGAAAAACCCTTGTCAAAGGGATTGTTGAGTAAAGGAAATAGGGGTAGAGAGGGCTTGAGAAAAAGAACGCAGAGTATACAATGTGTACGAATTTGTCCAATAAATACTCTATTTGGTATTTATAGCGGTTTTGTTTATACTCTGGTACACTACATATACTTTTTTTTTTACCCCACTATTGTGTACCTACTTGATTTTTTTTTTTCTTCATTTCCTTTTCCAACTTGTACTATACACGTAGCCAACTTGAAGAGAAATAAGAATTCGAGGGAAGAAATGCCCGAGGGGTATCTTTGGTGAATTCTCGAAGAAGACTAGCGAAGAAGCTTTGCATCTCGAATAAACGTCAAGATTTACATATATACAAGATTTTATTTAACGAGAATACATTTGAAATATTTTATAGTCCTTTTCACAATTATTTTTTGTCATTATATTTTTATAAAAAAAGCCATGACTTTGTATATAAAAGTGTATGGAAAATTATGTATAAATTTTCAGAAAATTTTCGATTTTCTGTAAGAGAATCGCTTTTTATACTCATTTTAAAGCTAACGACAGATATTAAAGAACGATGGTCTGTTTTCGTTGCTTTTTATTTATTGCATTTATGTTTACCCGAGTTAGGCTCAAAGTGCTCGAGCAATCTCGAGAAGCCGAATTAACTCCCGGAGAGGGCAATATATATATATATATACTTTTCTCTCAGTGTATGACTTTTCCTTCCCCTAGGTCATACGCATTGATGAAGCTGAAGATTTCGTGGCTTTCAAACCCCTCAGGCTTTCTACTAAGTCCACAAGGATATCAACGTTATCCTATATATATATATCTATATATCTATATATATATATGTACCATGATACACATCGCGAACTCTGTATTCAGATTTCGCATCATTCTCTTCGTCGTATATATTTCGTAACCCCCTATAGAATGGTATATGGAGAAGGAAGATGAAGGAAAGAAAAATAATGGAGCATCCTGTTGTCTGAAAACAGGCGATAGTATCTCCTGTGGATTGTGGATCGATGTGGATAATGGATAATATATGTGCGTATTGAGCTTTTTACTTTGATGGTGTGATATTGTATTGTGCGTGTGTGTGTGTGTGTGCTTTTGGTAAAATTAGTAATTGTTGAAATTCAAAAAACAAACAAATAAAATTATTTTGTTATTAAACTGAAACTCAACGTAAATAGGTAACAAGAAATATGTAATCTCAAAATTAATGTCAGTTTTACGAGCAAAGAATCGTCCGAGACACATTCTGTAAATCTCAGATAAATCTCAGAGTATCCAGCCTCAATTATGTAAAGGGTGGGAGAATTCTCGGAACGGCCATTTTGAATGATTATTAATTATATATAGTGATATTAACACGGGCCAGAATATATATATATATATATAGAAACCCAAACAACATTAATGAAATTATTTTACTTCAGATCAGCCCGTATGACGATGTGATTTTTTTCTCAAATAGTAGCACCAATGGCCACTAAAATCTCGCAGTTAAAGATTTAAAAAAAAATTATTACCCTTAGAATAAAATATATCCTGAGAATATGGTCGAAGCACGTGTATTTAAAATGAGGAAATCCACCCTCTTTTTGCGAAGGGTTGGAGTCGAGATAAAAATCTGAAAAAATTAGGGTATTGTTGTTGAATTATTTGAAATCGATTTGGGGGGTGTCTGATAAAAAAATCGTCCGAGCCCTAAATAAGGACCACCCTAATATATATATATATACATATATGTATATATATATATATATATACGAATATACATGCTGCGTATATTCCAAGAGGAGACATCTTCGTGTAGAACAGCAAGGTGGTCATGAGGTATGCAGCGGAGATTCAGCGCCAGCAGGTCTAGCTGTGCTTTCTGCTGCGGTTGTTCAGAGAATGGGGTGAGAATGCACGTAGTCATACAGGAGTGACAATTCTCGGCAAAGCGAAGGGACCCAGCGTACATTATGGTACTGAGCGAGGGATGAGAATGCAGTCAGCCTTATATATATAGGGTTTTGGAGAGTGGAATAAAGCGAGTTACAGGATCAGCTCTCTACAGCCCAGGAGTGAGCAGTGTGTGGTGAAAGCACAGAAAGCTTCGGTCTCGGGAAGAGCGAGAGATAGGGAGAGAAAGACAAACAGACAGAGACCGAGAGACCGACAGAGAGAAGGAGGGGAGGGAGGAAGAGAGAGAGAGAGAGAGAGAGAGAGAGAGAGAGAGAGAGAGAGAGAGAGAGAGAGAGAGAGAGAGAGAGAGAGAGAGAGAGAGAGAGAGAGAGAGAGAGAGAGAGAGAGAGAGAGAGAGAGAGAGAGAGAGAGAGAGAGAGAGAGAGGGAGAGAGAGAGGGAGAGGGAGAGGGAGAGGGAGAGGAGAGGGAGAGGGAGAGGGAGAGGGAGAGAGAGAGAGAGAGAGAAAGGGAGAGGGAGAGAGAGAGAGAGAGAGAGAGAGAGAGAGAGGGAGAGGGAGAGACAGAGAGACAGAGAGAGACAGAGAGAGAGAGAGAGAGAGAGAGAGAGAGACAGAGAGAGAGAGAGACAGAGAGACAGAGAGACAGAGAGGAGGGAGGGAGAGAGAGAGAGAGAGAGAGAGAGAGAGAGAATTGTACGTCTATAACGCACAAGGAAACGCCTTGGCAGCGTAAATGCACGCGGTAATGCCTCTCTGGTACTATAAGACCTAATAGTACTGTCATGAGAGGTAGACAAGACTATTCGAAGAAGGAAGAATAACGGAACGGAAGCATGAAGAAAGGAACGCAGGAGAGCTTTACTGTCAGATTACACAGCACAATGTCGATAGCCGCCATTGAAAAAAAAATTAATGTTTAAATTACCGATGGAAAAAAATTACAAATGGCATAAATGATGGAATAATCCTCCATGCAATGGCATCTGTACGATTTTTAACACTTAAATGTAAAAAAAACAACTTATCGTTAGGACAATAATTGATAACACACAAGGATAATTCTCACCCCTAAAAGAATTTAAATAAAAATGATATAAAAATTGTGACGAATATTATTACGTAGAATGTTGATAATTGCTGGTGTGACTGCTATGTGTACGAAAAATGACGAGAATTATTCATGCCAGAAATTACAAATGGCATAAATGATCCTTACTTTATTTTTATTTAAATCCTTTTTAGGGTTGACCCCTAAAAGGATTTAAATAAAAATGAATAAAAATTGTGACGAATATTATTACGTAGAATGTTGATAATTGCTGTTGTGACTGCTACGAAAAATGAGGAGAAAGGTAATATGACACGTGGGCACGTGGAAGAGAGAAAATTTAAAAGACACATAATATGAAAAATAGTAAAAATAAAATGACCTCGCCGAGACACGTTTGGAGCAGCACGTACATCAGGACATGGGGTGAATTTTCACAAAATTGGTCGGACACGCAATGAGACACCGGAAATGGTCGTACATGCTTCTCGTAAAAAAAATGGTGTCACAGACGAAGCGTTTGGCACACGTGTGCAGTTTGTGTATATATATATATTTATATATATATATATATATTTATATATATATATATATATTTATATATATATATATATATATATATATATATAATATATACATACATATTTGTGTGTGTATATATATATATATCCCAGCAATGTCTCATCGTATATCTCGCGTAACCTGGACTACTGGTAAAACGACACGAGAGACAGCGATTTATCGTCGTATCGGTACAACGGAGTGAAAACGTCATCAGCCTCGTAAATTCGTGATCGAACGTTATACGGTTGAATATCGTCCAGCTTGGATCCAGTAAACGCGTCCGCTACGAATTTGCTTGTGCCCGAACAATCAATCTTTTCTGAACGAGAAGTTGATTGGAAAATTGAAGCTATATATTTTGCATTCGTACGAGGCCAATTGGAATTCCATCCCCTTAAGTTTGACCTGATAGTACAGACTTTAAGTGGAGGCGTAATATCCGCATGATCTCATTTAACCCTGAAACTTGACGTAGATGATCAGCAGCTTAAGGTAATATGAAATGGAGACGTAAATTTGAATTATGAAATTTTCTTTTACCCCTAAGAGGTCACCGCATGACCTTACTTAATCCTGAAACTTGAGGTCAATAATTTAATATTTTAATATCGCATACTTTTTTGTGTATAAAAATATGAAATTGTTCCATCTTTTCATCAGGAGCTTTTTCATACATACAAATACTCGAGGATAAATTTAACGTTTGTGGTAATCTCGTATTTTCTCGCAAAATATTTTCTCGCAAAATAATTTTTATAAATTCATTTATTTTCTCCTGATCAAAAATCTACTATAGCCATTGTGTGTGTCAATAATTGAATATTTTAATAACGCTTATTTTTTTGTGGATAAAAATATGAAATCGTTCCATCTT
>OY769910.1:20328112-20364550 GCA_963669185.1 Dyspetes luteomarginatus | reverse complement strand
ATATATATATATATATATAGATGTGGATAGATGTATATATATATAGATATGTATGTATATATATAGATATATATGTAACTGTAGATTTAAAACAGTACCACCTCATTTTTCCCCAATCCTCACTTCCAGCTCTTAACATCTGCATCATCATCCCTTTCGCGCCCTTTCCGGGCTTTCCACATTTATCGCAAACTCCTTGCTGTAACCCTCTACTGCGCCTCAATAGAGTTTGTAATAGTAAATTCTATTGAGAGGCAGCAGAGGGTGCAACCCCTGGCTTACCCTTTTAAGCTCTTATCCACAGAGATGTTACTAGGAAAAGTAGAATCCTGTGCTTTACAGATGCCTTTCATACATATAGAGATATATATATATATTTATACACTCCAAATTCATGTAAATTTTCTTATATGTTGATGAGAAATCAGCATCTCGTCTTCATCACGAAATTTTATGATGAAAAATTGTAATCATTTAAACAGAAATTAAGTATCTGGTATGACGTAATTAGAGCTGTGGAGCTGCTTGAAAACATCATCGATACTAAATTACATTTATAATTGTCAATTACCAATTTATGTAATTATCAGAGCAATTATTCACAACAGGTAACATACCCATTTAATAGTCATCATTTATCATTTGGTACATTTTTTATTTCAGACATGACAAGCATATTTCATTAATTATCTGCTGGAAAAGATCGATGAAATTCTCTGTAGAATTTTTATGCCATTGGAATGTCACATTCAGGCATAGAAATTTATGAAGACATGATAAAAAAATGACAAAAGTCTATAAGAAGGGTGTGAAAATGACCTCATGAACGTTTTTCAGACATGACAAGCACATTTCATTAATTATCTGCTGGAAAAGATCGATGAAATTCTCTGTAGAATTTTTATGCCATTGGAATGTCACATTCAGGCATAGAAATTTATGAAGACATGATAAAAAAAATGACAAAAGTCTATAAGAAGGGTGTGAAAATGACCTCATGAACGTTTTTCAGACATGACAAGCCATTTCATTAATTATCTGCTGGAAAAGATCGATGAAATTTTCTGGTAGAATTTTTGTGCCATTGGAATGTCACATTTAGGCATAGAAATTTATGAAGACATGATAAAAAAAATGACAAAAGTCTATAAGAAGGGTGTGAAAATGACGTCATGAACGTTTTTCAGACATGACAAGCACATTTCATTAATTATCTGCTGGGAAAGATCGATGAAATTCTCTGTAGAATTTTTGTGCCATTGGAATGTCACATTTTGGACACAGAAATTTATGAAGACATGATAAAAAAAATGTACCATGAAATAGGAATTTTTTAAATAAAATTATAAAACCAGCCTTTTGACTGACCTGGTACTTCTAGTGTTAATCATCTGCTGGAAAGATCGATGAAATTCTCTGTAGAATTTTGATGCCATTGGAATGTCACATTTGGACATGGAAATTTATGAAGACATGATAAAAAAATGACAAAAGTCTATAAGAAGGATGTGAAAATGAGGTCATGAACGTTTTTTTCAGACATGACAACCATATTTCATTAACACTGGAACTACCGAGCTCTGGTATTGGTATAAGTAGCCATGATAAAAAATTAATTCAATTTTGAATGAATAAAAAAACAAAAATAATATTCATTATATTTCTCCTTTAGTTGTCGCTTTAATAGGCATTACATCATTGGGGGGAAAAAAATGTACCATGAAATAGGAATTTTTAAATAAAATTATAAAACCAGTCATTTTGACTGATCTGGTACTTCTAGTGTTAATTATCTGCTGGAAAAGATCGTTGAAATTCTCTGTAGAATTTTTATGCCATTGCAATGGTCCATTTAGGCATAGAAATTTATGAAGATGAGATAAAAAAAAAATTGGTAAAAGTCTACCTAAGAAGGGTCTGAAAATGATACATATACATGCATATCTTCGATTATAAATGGAGGGATCGATGAGTCTTTTACTCACGAGAGAATAACTCCATTAACAAAATATCCCTTGCAGAATGTATATTTTATGTGCCACGCTACACCCGATGTGTATTCGGCCTCTTTTGCCTTGGGGATATAGAAAAGGAGACGTGATAGCGTGGAGTGCAATGAAGATGATTTAGGTGTCGTGTATCCGGGCGCATACCTCTAATCCGATTCCGCAAGCACAGCCGCGTGTTATATAATGTTCACGTGTATCCTGGAAGCTCGGGTATCTTCCGTGTGAACGTTTCTGACACGCCAATCTTAACTCCGGGCATTTGACCTCTCTCTCTCTCTCTCTCTCTCACTCTCTCTCTCTCTCTCTCTCTCTCTCTCTCTCATCTCTTCTCTCTCTCTCTCTCTCCTCTCTCTCTCTCTCTCTCCCTCTCTCTCCCCTCTCTCTCTCTCTCTCTCTCCTCTCTCTCTCTCTCTCTCTCTCTCTCTCTCTCTCTCTCTCTCTCTCTCCTCTCTCTCTCTCTCTCTCTCTCCCTCTCTCTCTCTCTCTCTCTCTCTCTCTCTCTCTCTCTCTCTCTCTCTCTCTCTCTCTCTCTCTCTCTCTCTCTCTCTCTCTCTCTCCCCCCCCCTCTCTCTCTCTCTCTCTCTCCTTCTCTCTGCGTAACCGTGCAGCATCCGTTACACGCGAAATGAACATTCTCGTCCCCCTCATAACATCGTAATAGTCCAGCCACAGGTCTTGAGATTGAGGCTGGATAACCGTTGAAGGTAAATTGGGCCGGTTAATAAAAATCCAGGATTGTGCACTTTGATCCAGTGAGACTTGAGATTTGAAATTGGTTGACTTTAAGAGTTACGCTAACCATTAAAAAAAATACTGGAACCTCATGTACTTTGATGCAAAGTTTAAAATTTAAATTCGTTGATATTTCATTGAGAGAATTTAGTGCCCCAAAAATAAATCTGGTTCAAGATTAATCGATTTTACGAGTTAATCGCGAGTGTTGAAAAAAAAAAAGTAGGGTTAAAATATTTCGGGGTTGAGCTGGAAATTCATTTACCGATCAAAATCGTTCGTAAGTACATGAAAACTTTTAAAAATTTCTAATGAGACGCGCAGCGAAATTAAAATTAAAATTGGATCAAGCTCTAAGCTGGCACATGATAAGAAAAATATTGGTGAAGATTTTTTGGTCTCGCCGTTTTATATTTGTCGAGATTTTCATCGTGGCTTTTTCTCATTATCTTTATTCGGATGAGTTCTCGAAGCAGAGAAAAAATCTGACCAGATCTGTACTTGTATCAGAAATAACGTAATTGGAGACGATCAATGATATGAAACATTTTTTTTTTTTTGCAATTTATTTCTTGCACGATTGTGACCCAACCGGGAATTAAAGAATTAATAAAATTGTACAGCGAACTTAGGATTATGATAATTTTATTTATAAATTTTCAACTGTTAAATATGGCTCTATGAACGAATAACTAATTCTTCCTTGCTGTACAAAAAATTTGCCTCATTCCCAAATATTCACTACGGCTAATTAATCATATTATTATTACCACAATTAGTGATAATTAATTGCGGCAAGCACATCCCCAATTATTTCTTCATTTTTCAATATTCATGCCACACACAGAGCTTATACAATTTCCATATTTTTTTTTTCTTCCTGCAAGGTCTATAAATTACTTTTGTACCCAATAATAGTCTCATTTTTATCCAGGCTATTATTTTGCCGATATTGTGGGACCACGAGGGTGGTCACCCTCGCATTCCCATTTCTAGAGCACCAGCAAAAAATCGATATATATATATATATATATATATGTATATATATATATAGCATCAAAGTATTTTACACCAACATATATTTTAGTGCAAGGGTTCTCGAGACCGATTTACCTACCACATGCCACACACACAGACACATGTGTGCAATGTGGCAAGGCATCTCACACCATTTTGTTCCCTTCTTCTCCCCATGCTGGCTAAAGGGGTGGAAAACAGTCGAGATAGCGAGAGAACAAGAGAGGCTGGAGAAAGGATGGAAATTCATGTGGAGAAAGCAAATCCACATGGAGTAAGTGGGGAAAAGAGAAAGAGAAAGACAATGAAGAGAAGGAAACTATGCGTTATATATATATATATATATATATATAGATCGTCTAGTTTTCTACACTTGGTCGTTCTCTTTCACTTATATATACGAATAGATAGTTCACAGGGTGCCATCGATTTCCAAACCGCAGCGGTCTGCCAAGTGGAATCCCCACCTGGGTTATCTGCGACCCAATGTACAGACCACCCCACCCACCCCCCCATAAATACCCTCGTCCATTTTGCACAGCAAACCATCCCTCCAATTGGCAATACAGTCGTCAAAGTTCGAAATTATCGATGGGACACTCATTCTACTTTTTATTATTTTATTACTTTTTAATAATTATGAGAATATTTTTCGAGATGGCCACAGGAGGAGAGGGAGCAAAAATAGATTTTTTTTTTTAGTTTTATTCGAATTAAATAAAGTTTTATTCGAATTTATTAAAATTAAATTATAGTGCATTTGGCCGAGTTTCAGATTGAGCAATTACCACCCCTTATCAATGAATTCGAATAAATTTTATTTTAATTAAATAAAATTTAATTTGGTTATATCGATATTGTTCAAGATTATAGCTTGATTATTGGAAAAGGATGAGACTCTTTTTCCAATTCGAAAAGCCACCCTTGAATAAAATAAATACAAAAACAAATAATAATCAAATTTTAACGAAAAATATTTTTGAAATTTTTGCCAACATCATGCTAAATTTTATATAAATATTATCGTTGACCATAGAATAATTTTATCTACCTTTTTTGCTAAGAGCATGAAATTTTGAGAATTTTAATATTTAATAACTTTTTTAATTATTTTCTAACTTCAAAATTTTACGAGAGCTGGAAGAAATTTTTTAAGTGTCGGAAAACTAATAACGCATTATTCACCTTCTTTTTTACGATATTTCATCACCCCCTGACTCTCTGGTGTGTTATACGACCAGCCCCATTAATCCTGTTTTTGCAAGCATTTCGTCGTTCTCCAGTCCGTTTCGTTCTCAACCGGAAGAACGATAACAGCCAGAAATACCTTCGAATGTGGTCTGTGAATTTTAATGATTTTCACAGCTTACACAAAAGTAACATATCCATGGGGGGGGGGGGGGAGAATAGGGTCATATGTGCTAAGGGCGTAATGTCGTGCATTAAAAAGCTGCGATAAATTACAAAAACTACCCCAAAGAAAGACAGTAAATGGTACTATGTGGAAATGGTAGGGGAAGCCACCATTTTTTTTTGTATGTACAGCCAGAAATGCGCATCGTTAGTAAAAAAAAAATAATAATAATAATCATTAAAAATAATTCCACAAAATGTCAAACACAAATGAACACACAAATTTTTCGAATGAATAAAAATCAATTGAAATAATTACACTTTTATAATGATTATCGGTGTTTTTAATAATACATGTCCAATAATTATACATAATTATAATTTTTTTTGGGTTCATTTTATTTTTCATTTAAATAGTGCTGCCATCCCTTCTACCCCCTCCCTGATAAACAATTATATACGTTTTTGAGTTCTAAAAAAAAATAATCATTCTTGATTTTTTAAATGAAAATGTTAAATATTTTTTTAATATATTTTCTTTTTATACTATGTGTGTCGAGCTGGAAAATTTCGTTAGCAAAGCATAGAATAAATTTTCGTGGGATGAAATAATAAAATGCAATTGTTTGCTCTGCGCATGACCTGCCTAATAATATAAATATGTAATTTATTGACATATACATATATATATATATAGAGAGAGAGAGAAAGCTCCGAATGCACGCAGAGGTGTTATAGAAGCGTTGTAGAAAAAATCTGAATTTTCCACGCACACACTGTGTGAGTGTGTGAGTTCGGAAAAAATTCATTTCACGCCAGGTTCTTAGCTGTTATTTCATTTTGTGAAGAAATTGAGGCGTTTGCGTTTTCAAGCTGCGGGGGGTGGGGGGGGGGGGGAGGGGGGATATAATGTAACGACGAAAGGAGCAGCGAATATTACGGTATAAAAGGGGGAGAAAAAGTGAGAATGTCTTGATAAAATGGTCTTTGGCGTGAAAATAAAAGTACCAGGGTTTCTCCTCGAGGTGTTTTTTTTTTGTTTTTTTTTTTTCATTTTCACACCAGCATGTTCGTTGTCTTGAATAAGCGCGAAGAACAATTTTCGTACGTAACAAAGATTTGAGATAAAAGTTACCATCCCTTGTGCTTGTTTCGGTGTAGGACGGATAAACCTGATTTTTATTTAATGACTCAATTTTACTGTACGGTTGAATATCCGAGACTGATTTTTTTTTTTTTTTTTTTAATAATTCAAATTAAGTAAATTTTTATTTTTATTTGGCTCTGCCATTCCGTCTCGACGTCGTTGTGGATTATAGCAGTAAAGTAAAAATGATCCTAAACTTTATCCACAAATTTTTTCATTCCAGTTTCAAGAGAACTCGGGATGGTGAGATTTGAATGAAGTCAAGTGCAGCCTCTTTATTTTAATTGATCAAATTTTTGCTTATACCATTTTGTCCGAAAATATAATTCAGATAATCTCGTTGGTTTTCAATGAAATTCACGAGCTGTATTTTTATATAGAAAGCTGGAAGTTCAATATTAGTCCAGGTAAAATATCCTTTTAAATTCTGCCTTATCTCTCTTTCTCTATAATCAATTCCATTGGAACCGTTCATCTGTAATTTCAACATGCCTCCATCCCGAAAACAACAAAGTGCCTTGTCTATATATGTATGTCTCACTGTGCCTTGTGCCCTATCGGTTAACGTTTATACAAAATACAACAGAATGAACGGCAAGAACATGCCCAAAAAGAGAGAAAGAGAGACACTATTTCTCTATAATTTATTCCATTAGAATTGTTCATTTGTAATTTCAACATGCCTCACTGTGCCCTGTGCCCTATCGGTTAAAGTTTCTACAAAATACAACAGAATGAACGGCAAGAACATGCCCAAAAAGAGAGAAAGAGAAACACTACTTCTCTATAATTTATTCCGTTAGAATTGTTCATCTGTAATTTCAACATGCCTGACTGTGCCCTGTGCCCTATAGGTTAACGTTTGTACAAAATACAACAGAATGAACTCAAGAACATGCCCAAAAAGAGAGACAGAGAGACTCTATAATATATTCCATTAGAATTATTCATCTGTAATTTCAACATGCCTGACTGTGCCCTGTGCCCTATCGGTTAAAGTTTATACAAAATACAACAGAATGAACTCAAGAACATGCCCAAAAAGAGAGACTCTATAATCTATTCCATTAGAATTGTTCATCTGTAATTTCAACATGCCTGAATGTGCCCTGTGCCCTATCGGTTAAAGTTTATACAAAATACAACAGAATGAACGGCAAGAACATGCCCAAAAAGATAGAAAGAGAGACACTATTTCTCTATAATCTATTCCTTTAGAATTGTTCATTTGTAATTTCAACATGCCTCACTGTGCCCTATAGGTTAACGTTTATACAAAATACAACAGGATGAACGGCAACAACATACCCAAACAATACATGAGATCGGGCGTTTCCCGGTGCCACGATCGTACAAATTTATTGTTTGCATAATCGGGAGGCAATCGAATCGGGTTATTCGACTCGTGTAATGCGAGTGCACTGGCCATGCTGGTTTCCCTAATAATTGATGCATCGCCCAGCTTGCTGTTTATCGCTCTCTGCTTCTCTCCCTTCCTCCTCCACCTCCCCCTCGCCGCTCCCTCTCTCCCTCCCTCCATCCCTTCATTCTCTCTCTCTCTCTCTCTCTCTCTATGTCCTTCTATTATTCTCATTGTACTCTATCCCTGCTCGAAATTTCTATCATTCTGACTCGTTGGTGTTTGGCGTACCTCGTGCCCTCCCTCTCGACCATTGACCTCTCGCGACTCTCATCACCTCACCGTTTTCTATCTTTCTCGATCTCTGCGGGGTACTGTGAATCCTGTTTCGCCTATAATTAGAATGGCAAAACCCGAGTGTCCGATATGTTTCGCCACCAGACACACAACGAGCCATTCTCAAACTCTGCTTTGCCATCCAACATTCCTTCATACATATCTAACTAAATATATATATATATATATATATATATATACATGTGTGTGTATATACAGATATTACATTCTATATTTCGATATACGTATGTATATATGTCTACCTATGTATATAGGTGAATAGGAGTGATAATTTGGCGTTCAGCAAGCGCGCGTTGTTACGTAACGAGGAATTCCGGAACGAATATCGTGTATGGACTCTGCAGAGTGAGGCTGGCAGTCTCGTCGTGCGCGCCAAGCCAAAGGATTGTACAAGCTGGGTCTGGCTCGTGGGCTGACTGGAACGAGAGATAGCCAGCGCGCTACTAGTGCGATCCACCCGCGTTTGCGATTTCCCTGTCGCTCTCTCTCTCTCTTTCTCTCTCTCTCTCTCTCTCTCTCTCTCTCTCTCTCTCTCTCTCTCTCTCTCTCTCTCTCTCTCTCTCTCTCTCTCTCTCTCTCTCTCCCCCCCCCCCCCCCTCTCTCTCTTCTCTCTTTCTCTCTCTCTCTCTCTCTCTCTCTCTCTCTCTCTCTCTCTCTCTCTCTCTCTCTCTCTCTCTCTCTCTCTCTCTCTCTCTCCCCCTCTCTCTCTCCTCCTCTCTCGCTCTCGCTCAAGCCTCAAATTCAACCATTCTATTTTCTGTCTCATGCCTTCTCTCTCCTCTTCTCCTATCCCCAGCCTCTGTAAATCCCTGCAGCAGAGTGCTCCCAATTCGTGCGTGCGTTTCGTGTTTTCACCGTTGTACCAGCAAGAAGAGATCTCTCTCTCTCTCTCTCTCTCTCTCTCTCATCGTAACTTGGATTAACGTCGTATGCTCATTGCGTTTCAAATATACCCAGCGCACTTTTGTATGATAGTCACTATATGTCGCTATACATGTACATATATGAGCCCTGAATATACGAGGTGGTTATGCTTATATGGTTATGCCTGTATGTATATATATATATATATGTATATATATTTATATATATATTGTATATATATATATATACATATATACATATATATATATATATGTGTGTGTGTGTGTACATGGATTTTCCGTGTAGATATGAACGGATAGAGAAACACAGATAGAATATATCCTGTTTGCTCGATCATTGATGTCATGCGATTATACTTTATTTGATTATGCATGTATATTGAAGATGGCACGATATATTTGCTTGACAATATCAGCCAAGGGAGCCATTGCAATTTTTTATATTCTATTAATTTTTATGTTATTGCCGATCGGCATGAATGATTTTTTTTTTTTTTTGTCGTTGAACCGATTCGTAGAGATTATTACGATTTTTTATTCAAAGTGAAAATAATTATTTCGGTTGATGATTTTTAATGAGAATACGAGAGTGTTTTGAGAGTTAAAATGTATCATAGAATTGCCTACGTAATATCTTTACCACGGAAGTAATAGTCCTCAGCCGGTAATAGCGTTCCATGGACGAAGGGGATGCTTCTATCCCCTCACTTATCGAATTTATTTACCCTTCATTCAGCCCTCGAGGCCCGGAAAATTCCTTTCTCACGAGAGCCTTCCTCCTTTCTGTCTCTAAGTGGAATAAGGTAGTTGAGAAGAAAGGGTCGTGAAAATCGTCGATTTTCATCCCTTTTCAACGCACCACACTCACCCTTATTTCTTTGGCACCCTCGCACACCCTCCACGTTGGGCAGCCTTTCAAAGATTACTACAGACGAGAAAAGGAGGAAACGAAATTTTCCTCACGATTTTATTTACGAATTATTACATTCATACACTGACGATCTTTCTCATGATCAATTTACGCCATAAGAAAATTCATCACTCAGCTAGACAGGCTTAAAGAAACTTGATTTTATTTTTATTTTTTTAATTTCCATATGGGATGCTTGAATTATAAATAAAATTCATTTTAACATCGTTGCTGAAAAACTGGGAAAAGAATTTTTGCTGATTTTTTTATCTGCTGAACTTTGAAGGTGGAAAAAAATAAGGTGAAGAATTACATTTAAAAAACTCGATTTTATTTTTTTTATTTCCATATGGGATGTTTGAATTATAAATAAGATCAATTTTAACATCATTGGTGAAAAACTGGGAGAAGAATTTTTGCTGATTTTTTTATCTGCTGAACTTTGAAGGTGGAAAAAAATAAGGTGAAGAATTACATTAAAGAAACTCGATTTTATTTTTTTGATTTCCATATGGGATGTTTGAATTATAAATAAGATCAATTTTAACATCATTGGTGAAAAACTGGGAGAAGAATTCTTGCTGATTTTTTTATCTGCTGAACTTTGAAGGTGGAAAAAAATAAGGTGAAGAATTACATTAAAGAAACTCGATTTTATTTTTTTGATTTCCATATGGGATGTTTGAATTATAAATAAGATCAATTTTAACATCATTGGTGAAAAACTGGGAGAAGAATTCTTGCTGATTTTTTTATCTGCTGAACTTTGAAGGTGGAAAAAAATAAGGTGAAGAATTACATTAAAGAAACTCGATTTTATTTTTTTGATTTCCATATGGGATGTTTGAATTATAAATAAGATCAATTTTAACATCATTGGTGAAAAACTGGGAGAAGAATTTTTGCTGATTTTTTTATCTGCTGAACTTTGAAGGTGGAAAAAAATAAGGTGAAGAATTACATTAAAGAAACTCGATTTTATTTTTTTGATTTCCATATGGGATGTTTGAATTATAAATAAGATCAATTTTAACATCATTGGTGAAAAACTGGGAGAAGAATTTTTGCTGATTTTTTTATCTGCTGAACTTTGAAGGTGGAAAAAAATAAGGTGAAGAATTACATTAAAAAAACTCGATTTTATTTTTTTTATTTCCATATGGGATGTTTGAATTATAAATAAGATTTATTTTAACATCATTGGTGAAAAACTGGGAGAAGAATTTTTGCTGATTTTTTTATCTATTGATCTTTGAAGGTGGAAAAAAATAATGTGAATAATTACATTAAACTGATCGGTACTTTGATCTAGTTTGATCTGGGCTGGCAGAAAAGGTGCTTTTCTGAATTTCTATTGCCAATTGAACCCTCCATTACCGTGTCATTACCGTAACAGAGGAGTGTCCAAAGGAGAAGCATGACCAGATTCTTGAAATTCATTTGGCCAGTTGCCTTGAGCTTGGTGAGTATCATCCTGGGTCACCACGTGGCTAGGATGCCGAAAATGTGGCTGGTCTCGACGCCTATACTTGAGTGGATTAAGGTATGTGCGTGGGGCAGAAATGATTTTGGGACGAGGGATAAGAGAGAGGACGACAACGTGTGTTCTCTCCCTGAAGACCCACAAACAGCACATCGAGTCAATCTATTCGTGCGTTTGATTCGATTAACAAGATCGATCATCATCCCTCCATCATTTATTCTACGTTCGCACATCACGACTGTCATCTTTCTTAATCGTGAGAAAAGCACTTTTAGCAGGTGCCAAATTTTCTTAATACTTTCAGCACATTTTTTTTTCACCTTCAAACTAGAGCTCTATGATAATTTTATAATTTTTATAAATTTATAAACGGGATAAATAAAATTTTATTCTTCATCGATGAAAATCTATCTTCGAGTCAGCTGACGATAGCGTGGATGATGGGAAAAATTTAAAGATCGATTGTGCGATGGAAAAACTTTTTTTTCATTACACACAATAGACGAACCGCAAGATTTTGCGATACTTCGATTTTTAAATTTGCAAAAATACACTTTTCTCAAAATTTCAAAATTGTTAGAGCATTTAAAAAAAAAAAAAAAAAACTTCCATCCCACGGAGTTCGAACGAGCTATTTCTTAGCTTTTCTGACCGTACTTATTGCCTTCAATGGCTTCCACTATTAACTGGCCATATGTCAAGTTCCCCCAAAACTAGAAATCATCCCTTCAATCGTAAATTTTTCGATGGAAACTCCACTGGAAATGGATGTTTGATCCTCGACCCTATCATGCTATTCTTATCACGTTTTCATTCCTCCCACTTTATCCGCAAATTCCTGTTTTCTTGGTCGCATTTCTGGTCAGGACGAAAAGAAAAAAAAAATACTTTGAGCCACCCTTTGTACGTGACAATAACACCCTCCACCCCCTAATGCTTCTTGCTGGCTCAGTGTGGGCTGTTTTTTGAGATACTCAAATGGCCAGAGATTCGTTTTCTTCTCACTCGATTTTTTCTCGATGAATAAAAGCTCGATTTATGTGAAATACTTAATGGCTTCATCGGTTCTCTGGGTCAAGGCGTTTTTAGGCTCTGGAAAGTCTGGAAATTCTCCTCTGTTGGATTTTTCTAAATTTTCCTCTTGCACCCTAGTCGAAAAAAATGAAGTGCGAGACTCTCTCACATGATGAAGCTCGAGTGTCAGTCGTGTATGAAACATATAGGGGGTTGCGACATGTGGGGGGTTGCGACTAATCGCAACCCCCTACTCTTTTCCCCTTCAATGATTTTCGTACAATTGCCATTCTTATATTGAAAATAAAGTTGCAGCGTACATGGCACTGGGAGATTTATTACATGAGAGAATAGTATGACCTTTCACCTCTCGATTATTCTCGCCCTTTTCGACCCAATTTTATTCATTCTCTGCAGGTATTCCCTTTGACATCTCCATTTTTCAACGGCCTTCAATTTTCTCCACCTTAAGCCCACGAAAGTTTTAAGTAGAAAAAACAGACTTCAGTTATATAAAACTGCAGTCAAAGTCACGAGAACTCAATGAGACGAGAATTTGGACCCTTTTGTCAATTTTTTATTTCCCCACCAGTTCGAATTTTGCACTCAGCATGGCCCCACCAAAGTGAGATAAATCAGAGCTTGGGAAACTTCAAAATGGTGGAATTGTATCCATGGTAATGAGTTACACGAATGTTGGAAAAAATGTGACGAGTTAAATTGACTCATTGGTTAGTCACCAATGACCTTCCATTTTTCAATAGTTCATCATTCTTTGGAATGAAAATTTTCTCTCGATAAATAACAAACTTTGTACATTTGTAATTCAGACCTTTGCCAAACCTTCGTCTTCTGTCAAAACTTTTCTGGCTAATTTTCTACATTCCCTAAAATCCATTATCATCGAGGTTGTCTGGAAAATCAGAGTTTTTGGTTCAGCCAGTAAAGAATGCATACAAAAGTCATGAAATGTTAACCAGAAAGGGCTGAGAGCATACACATGGATTTCCATACATATATATACTATATAGATATATATATATGTGTGTTCTGAGCCCTTATATATATATATACTATACATATATATATATATGTGTGTGTTCTGAGCCCTTATATATGTATATATACTATATATATATATATATATATATATCAATGATGGGAACTGCCTACGCGTTCGAGGGTAGAAAACATTGTTCTTTATTTTTTCACGTCGCGCTGAGGCCTCAACTATTTTCCCCGCAGGTTTTATCCCTTGTTGTCGAGTTCTATTCACATGCTACGGAGTTTTACTCGAAGCCTGGCACAAGAATGGCTTTCTCATTATCCGTTAGCTGGTCGTCAATGTATACCCTATTCTTGTCTACATCCGGATTGCATTCACCCATCATTAATGGAGAACGCGAAAGTGAGTATATATCTGTCACATTCCGGATCCTCATAGAGATAATATTATGAACTCTCGTGAATTCAACAACGCCACAACCATCAGCTGCAGAATTGGAGATCCTCTCGAGTTTTTTCATGAGCTCTTTTTATTGGAAAATTAATTGATGAGTAATATAACGTTAATTGGTCAATGACATTTCCAGAGCTGGAAGTTTATTCAGGTTGAATTTTTCCAGCTCGTATGAGTGCCTCGTAATGTTTCAAATTAAATTAGTCATATGGAATGTCAAGGAACAAACTGCTGGAGACTAAGGACCAGGGTGAGTTCACCAGTGAATGACCAGACCCCAGTAAATGACCACTTTACGCGAACTATATCTATATATAGTGAGTTTGACACCAGGGGTCATTCACTGGTGCACTCGTCCTATGTGAAATTATTTCTTCTCTGGACTTTGTAAAGCTGAAAAGTGTCATTGAGTCAGTGACTCAGTGGATGAAAAACGTAATCAATTTTAGAGTATATAGATTATTCGGTTAAATTTATTTGCCCACGTCGTCAATGACATTTCCAGAGCTGGAAGTTTATTCAGGTTGAATTTTTCCAGCTCGTACGAGTGCCTCGTAATGTTTCAAATTAAATTAGTCATATGGAACGTGAAGGAACAAACTGCTGGAGACTGAGGACGATGTGAAATTATTTCTTCTCTGGACTTTGTAAAGCTGAAAAGTGTCATTGAGTCAGTGACTCAATGGAAGGAAAACGTAATCAATTTTAGAGTACAGAGATTTGTTGGTTAAGTAAAGTAAAGTGTAAAGCTGAAAAGTATCATTGAGTCAGTGACTCAGTGGAAGAAAAACGTAATTAATTTTAGAGTATAGAGATTATTCGGTTAAATTTATTTGCCCACGTCGTCAATGACATTTCCAGAGCTGGAAGTTTATTCAGGTTGAATTTTTCCAGCTCGTATGATTGCCTCGTAATATTTCAAATTAAATTAGTCATATGGAATGTGAACGAACAAACTGCTGTAGAATAAAGACTAGGGTGAGGTGACCAGTGAATGACCAGACCCCAGTAAATGACCACTTTACGAGAACTATATCTATATATAGTGAGTTTGACACCAGAGGTCATTCACTGGTGCACTCGTCCTATGTGAAATTATTTCTTCTCTGGACTTTGTAAAGCTGAAAAGTGTCATTGAGTCAGTGACTCAGTGGAAGGAAAACGTAATCAATTTTAGCACATAGAGATTTGTCGGTTTAATTTATTTGCCCGTCGATTTTAGCGGGGATTGAACATGAAAAATATCGGGGAGGAAAAGATGATTTCATGACTTGTTTTGTAATTTTATTTGTCATTCTTTCACATTGATTTTATTTCCTTGCCGTAAAATACTACATCGAATTGTCTTGCTATCATTTATTCCACGAACGATTCGAAGTAGTTGGAGAGAAGTCAGTGGGAGAGAAAATGCAACGAAAATAAGCTGTTCGCAGAGAGAGAGAGAGAGAGAGAGAGAGACAGAGAGAGAGATCCAAAGTCAGTCGTATTCTCAGATGGCATCTAGCGATTCTCTGAAAGAAAATAAGGTTAGGGGAACGAGCCCTCGAGTGACTGTATATATAGTGAATGAATGACGTTGTACGTATCTCGGTACGTGTTCTCCAATGGAAAATTCGATGTTAAAAGTTCCTGCGACCTCTTCTAGATCCGGTAATCCGATATTACGAAGACGGAAGACTCTGACATCATGAAAAGCTCCTGAAGTAAATGTCTAGCTTGTCTCTACCGATCGCAGTACCTTTCCATCTATCTTCTATTTTACCTCCACTCTTATTTCTCTTTATTTCATCTCAATGTAATAAGACTATTTTTCCAAAGGTATCGCTGTTTCTCGTGTATTCGATTCTTAAAAATACGATCGCGAAAGTTCAATTTTTAACCCTTTCTCTTCGATTTTATTCTTTTTTTTTTTTAATGGATCTGATATTTTTCTATTTATTCCACTCTGGCTGTCATTTCACAAAGAATTAATTCTTTACATACTCATCTCTCGATCTCCTCTATTTATTTTTTTCGTCATAAAGAAAAAGCTTGACAATTATGATGAAATATTTTCATACAATTTTCTCCACTCTTATTTCTCTTCGACTTTATTCTCACTCTTTCTCTTCGATTTTATTCTTTTTTTGTAAACGGATCTGGTATTTTTCTTTTTATTCCACTCTGGCTGTCATTTCACAAAGAATTAATTCTTTACATACTCATCCCTCGATCTCCTCCATTTTTTTTTTCGCCATAAAGAAAAAGCTTGACAATTATGATGAAATATTTTCGTACAATTTTCTCCACTCTTATTTCTCTTCGACTTTATTCTTTTTTTTTAACGGTTCTGATATTTTCCTTTTTATTCCACTCTGGCTGTCATTTCACAAAGAATTAATTCTTTACATACTCATCTCTCGATCTCCTCCATTTTTTTTTCGTCATAAAGAAAAAGCTCGACAATTATAATGAAATATTTTCATACAATTTTCAAAATTCCCTAAACTGTATAAACTTTATGGTACTATGGGAAATTTTATGGTCCAAGTTAAACATATATTTTAAATTTAGAATGTTCTAATTATTTAAAGTTAAGCTTGAAATTCTAAAATTTCACATGACGGAGTAACTTTTATGCATTTGGCAAAGTGGAGAAGATAAAAAAATAACTTTGGTCAACTTCTATATTTCTTTGTAGAAAAAAAAAAAAATCAGTGTGCTCGATCAAAGACACAAAAAAAAAATTAAGAAGCGACCGAAAAATTGGTCAGGTAAATTTAACCGAGGAAAAACAGGGAGAGGAAAAATGTCACAGACTGTTTGGGAGTACAAAAATTAAATAAAATTCAAGATAAGAATAAGAACGAAGTGAAGTTTGTGAAATAATAATAATAATAGTATAATGGTGTCGCGAAGATCGTAGAAATGATAGATACAGTTATAAAAAAAAAAAAAAAAATTCACCATATATAGAAATATATGTTGAATTTTTTTTTTTTTTTTTTTTTTCGTATTCTGCACTCGAGTGGGCGAGCACAGCGAGAGTTGAAAGATGACGAGAGAATTGAGTCTCTGTGAATGTCAGGACAGAGAGAGTCTATCTCGTTGCTTTCCGTTACACACTTTTTCACGTACAATTGCAAAAATGTGTACGTGTATATCCGTCGTGCATAATGCATCGTATACACATATATATATATATATATGAGAGCGCAATTGAAGGTGTGCATAGTGAATTTCTGAGAAGGGTGGGAGTTGTGCTATGGCGGGAAGAGGTTGGAGCCAGAAACGAGCAAAAGGGGCAAAATGAAAAAGGATGCAAGCGTCGTTGTGTGTGTGTAGGTGAGGGAGAGAGAGAGAGAGAAAGTGGGAGGAAGGGTGAAACTTGGAATAAGATGCTTGGGGTGGAAAACAGGGCCGGAAAATGAGGGTATAAGAGCGAGAAGGAGATAAAGGTAGAAGTCAGAAGCAGGAGGGATCGATGCTTGACTCTCTTGTAGTCAGTTCCACTATACCTACATATCCACTACCTACGTGTATATATATATATTTACAGATATATATATATATATATATATATATATATATATATATATATTTATATATATATATATATATCTATAAATATATATACATATAAATATATGTAAATACATATATATATATATATATCGGTACATTGCCCCCATACACTCTCAACTTTCGCTTCAATATCATTTTACGTGCACACGACTGAGAGTATCTCCACGAAAAAAAGTGTGCTCAATATATAGGGGCAAGTCACCCCCAAAAGATTTGCGGGACGGTTATTAAAATCTTTGAAGCTTCTTTCGACTCTCAGTTTCTAGGCATCGATGGTTCATCACCCTGTGGAATATACCAAACGAGAAATTAAAATCGCATACCCATAAGGAAAGGGAGAAAGAGAATGGATAAAATGGAGGGTGGAGGAGACTTCCGATTCTTACGGGAATTTAATTAAGAACGAGGGTCTCTCGAAAAAGAGGGTGATTTTCGCTTTCATGAAAGACTCTTCAGCCCGCCTTTTTTTTTTTTTTTCATGATTCTTTGCTTTTTGCCCCCCACACACACACACACACACACTTGGCCATGTAATCGTTTTTTTTTTCTTTCCGAAACCGTCTGGGAACTCTTAGTGCATCCTTCGAGATTTCCATATTAATAGCTTAACAGCATAAGGGCGCCAAATGTATACTTATAGAGTCTCGATATGCCTTATATTGACTAAAAGCAATCGATATCTTGTCGCTGATAAGGGTGAGTCCGTCTGCATATCCATTACAGCCAAAAATAAAAAAGTTTTGATTTATTGCGAGGGATATGAAAGAGGGTGGATGAAGAAATATGGAGAAAAATGCAGGCAGCAAAGAGGAAAACTCTGGAAAAGTAATTGTGTGTGTGTGTGTGTGTGTGTGAGTGAGTGAGAGAGAGAGTTTATGTTTATTTATGTGTATGCATTTTCTACGAATAATATTCCTCTTCTTTATGGTAAAACTAATCGCCCCAGGACGTTACTCTTGCCAAACAGTTGTTGTTACTTTTCTTTATTTATTTATATTTTATTTTATTTTCATTTATTTTTATTTATTTTTATTTATTTTTATTTATTTTTATTTATTTTTATTTATTTTTATTTATTTTTATTTATTTTTATTTATTTTTATTTATTTTTATTTATTTTTATTTATTTTTATTTATTTTTATTTATTTTTATTTATTTTTATTTATTTTTATTTATTTTTATTTATTTTTATTTATTTTTATTTATTTTTATTTATTTTTATTTATTTTTATTTATTTTTTGAAGTAAAATACTAAAGTCTGAAACAATGCTTGCTTCAAATAGAAATGGATGACATCTCGTTACTTTGAAATATCAACTTGTTGTTTGCTTAAGGCACCATTTACATAATGAAGTAAACAAAGTCATTAACTTTCTAGTTAGACACTTAAGCAAATGTTTTTTTTTTGAGCAAACATTGGGAGAAAAAGGGCAAAGTGGAAAATTGAGGAATGATGAGTATTAATTTTGGAAGAATTATTGAAAAGTAGTAGGATTGCTTGAGCACATAAAATCAATATTTGATGTTAATATTATAATTATTATTAAATTTTATATATTGGTCGAATCTCCTCCACTTTATTATCACCCTGCAGCTTATAATAATTAACGAATTCGAGAATCCTTAAAAATAGTTGTGTCAGAGTTTTAATGATGATTAACTCATTACGAGTACGATTGAAAAATCACATCAACGTGAGTCACATGACAATAATCCGTTGCCCAACATCAAACAGGAATTGGTATTACTTCGAGGCAGCTAAAACCAAGCTGGCCCCAACTTTTCGTATCAATCAAATACCAAAAAATTTTGCCTTCGTCGAAGAGGGTCACGAGGATTAAAAAAACTGGTAAATGTAACGAATAAATAAAAATAGTAAAATGACTGATTAATTTTGGACTAATTATTGAAAAGTAATAAGATTGCTTATTATTAAATTTTATATATTGGTCGAATCTCCTCCACTTTATTATCACCCTGCAGCTTATAATAATTACCGAATTCGAGAATCATTAAAAATGGTTGTGTCAGAATTTTAATGATGATTAACTCATTACGAGTACGATTGAAAAATCACATCAACGTGAGTCACATGACAATAATCCGTTGCCCAACATCAAACAGGAATTGGTATTACTTCGAGGCAGCTAAAACCAAGCTGGCCCCAACTTTTCGTATCAATCAAATACCAAAAAATTTTGCCTTCGTCGAAGAGGGTCACGAGGATTAAAAAAACTGGTAAATGTAACGAATAAATAAAAATAGTAAAATGACTGATTAATTTTGGACTAATTATTGAAAAGTAATAAGATTGCTTATTATTAAATTTTATATATTGGTCGAATCTCCTCCACTTTATTATCACCCTGCAGCTTATAATAATTACCGAATTCGAGAATCATTAAAAATGGTTGTGTCAGAGTTTTAATGATGATTAACTCATTACGACTACGATTGAAAAATCACATCAACGTGAGTCACATGACAATAATCCGTTGCCCAACATCAAACAGGAATTGGTATTACTTCGAGGCAGCTAAAACCAAGCTAGCCCCAACTTTTCGTATCAATCAAATACCAAGAAAGTCTGCTTTCGTCGAAGAGGGTCACGAGGATTTAAAAAACTGGTAAATGTAACGAATAAATAAAAATAGTAAAATGACTGATTAATTTTGGACGAATTATTGAAAAGTAGTAAGATTGCTTGAGCACATAAAATCAATATTTGATGTGAATATTATAATTATTATTAAATTTTATATATTGGTCGAATCTCCTCCACTTTATTATCACCCTGCAGCTTAATAAAAAAAACTGGTAAATGTAACGGATACATGAAACTGGTAAACGTAATGAATAAATAAACCTGGTAAAATGACTGATTATCTTTGGAAGAATTATTGAAAAGTAGTAAGATTGCTTATTATTAAATTTTATATATTGGTCGAATCTCCTCCACTTTATTATCACCCTGCAGCTTATAATAATTACCGAATTCGAGAATCATTAAAAATAGTTGTGTCAGAGTTTTAATGATGATTAACTCATTACAATTACGATTGAAAAATCACATCAACGTGAGTCACATGACAATAATCCGTTGCTCAACATCAAACAGGAATTGGTATTACTTCGAGGCAGCTAAAACCAAGCTAGCCCCAACTTTTCGTATCAATCAAATACCAAGAAAGTCTGCTTTCGTCGTAGAGAGGGTCACGAGGAAATCCATCACCCTATTAGAGCCTAATCGCGCCACGTCCAGTAGCTACGAGGATTTTAGCCGATCTCAAAGCTCCGCACACATGTCGATCCGATGTTATCCGTGAAGCTCACTCAGTGGATGAAAACAAACGAGTATTTCGCTACACTGATAGATCGTTTCGAAAAAAAAAAAAAAGAGAAAGATAAAGAGGAAGACGAAGAAGATTCACCACTGTGATGTTCACGAAACTTTTCCTTATTACTCGACAAATACGTATTTTTTCATTTTTATTTTTTTTTATTAAAAAAAAAATAAAAGAAAAAAATCTATCTCTTGTATTTGCTGAACTCTCTCTGGTCTCGCTCTCACCCTCTCTAATTGGCAAGAAGTGTAATTGACGTGACACTTGTGATCACGCAATATATATATATATATATATATATATATACACATAATGTCACAATTCGAGGAAAGTGGAGGTGGAAGGATATTCTCGTTCGACGAGGGAAAATTAATTTAACACGATTCATTATCGCGCACAATAAAACACGAATATGCAGCAAGAGAGGGGAGAGAGAGAGAGAGAGACGAAAGTCTTGTAGAAAGATAGGAATTTCTACAAACTTTCATTACCTTGTCAATCCGGAAAATGGAAAAATCTTTTACTACAAATTATTATTTTTCTCATTTTTATAATTACTATTTTTTTTTGTGCCTATTTTAATTTTTTTTATTGCCATTTGGTCTGATGAGACTATTAGAAATATTATAAGAAAAAAAAAAATGTTTCGAATAATAATTTTACACTATCAAAGGCATTTGCAGTACACACAACGGTCGTGCATTGTCGTTTTTTTTATCCTGCGTAGTAATAATGTTCGCAAAGATCGTGATAAGTTTGCCGTAGGGACAATCCGGTTCTCTCAGGCTCTCCTGTATATATATATATATCTTCTCTTCTACCTCGTTCGTTTTTGATATTTTACAACCAAGCTTCCTTACTGCCAGCAATTTCGCTGGGTTTTATATCGAACCACCATGAAAATAGAGATACGCTTTAATAACAAAGAAATACGAGCAAGAAAAAATTACGAAGGTAAGAAATGAAGAAAAAGTTATACGAGTAAAATTATTTTTACGCCAATGTTACGTGATAATTTTATTCAAAGAGGACAAAAAAAGGGACTATTCTACTTGCAATCAAGACAATGATAATATTAAGAATAATTTTTTTCATCATTTATATTTCATGATTTATGATTTTTTGTAACTAAATTAACTCCTTTGGCTTATAAAAAATTGTTCTCACTCGTATATTAAAAATTAATTCAAACAAATTTACTCATATAATTTTTACGAATTGTGATATAAAAAAAAAATTAAAACTCAGATGGGATGATGAGAAGAGATTTTCTGATAAATAAGAATGAAAAAATGTATTCTTGGATCAAAGGAGCAAAGAAAGAGAAACCTAAATGGCCAACGAAAAGTCTTGCCTACTGCGAGCCTGTTGGGAGTGAGTGGGGGGTGGGTGGGGGTGGGGGTTGGGGGGGTGAAGGATGCCCAGAGGTATAAGTAGTCCTTGGCCACGTTGGGGGGATATCAGATGATGAGAAAGGGAGATAAAAAGACAGAGTCCGATCCATGGATGATGACGTGGCAGCCTCTCGAACCCAGAGTGGCCGACATTGCTCTTTATTTTCTGATCGTGTTTTCTCAAAACAAAGCCAGGATAAAAGGGTCCAGGCGCAAAGAGCCCCTCCGTTTCTCATTCTCCCTCTCGCCACAACTCTTCGTATATTCTTAGTTTTTTTGACCGCAGTAAATTCAGGTCCTCGGGCTGTGTTGGACTCTCACGGGGGATGAGAAATGAAGATACGCTGACCCCACTCTCCACGTTCAAGCAGTGAAAAATATTGCAATAAAATAAATGCGAAAGTTGCCCGAATAGATAAAAAATTTATTATATGTGTAATTATATTTTTATTTTCCCATAGTGGAATATATAAGGGTGTGGCAGTTTTCAATTTTGCTCGCTCTGGCAAGGATAATAAGGATCAGGATATATTTGTTCCTTATTTTATATTAA
The DNA here is from genome assembly GCA_963669185.1 of Dyspetes luteomarginatus. Lineage (NCBI taxonomy): Eukaryota > Metazoa > Arthropoda > Insecta > Hymenoptera > Ichneumonidae > Dyspetes > Dyspetes luteomarginatus. The sequence continues at coordinate 20,341,968 of OY769910.1, read as the reverse complement.
TTACTTGGCATCTCGATGTCATATGTAATGTTGAAAAATTTGATTCCAAGAAATGGTGGACCAATAAAAAAATATAATTTTATCTTCAATGTTTCTTGACACAAGTTATTATAATTTGCTATATTATATTTTCAAGGAAGGAAAATTTTATAGTCTGCGAAATTCCTCGACTTGTTATTATTCCCATTTCGTCAAAAATATTGGTAATCTTAGTCGATATTTATCATACCGTGAATGCTGGAAATTTTAACATGAATCACTGTCTGACTATATACGAGGCATATCTACTAGCTGCGTACAATATTTTTTCCACTAGAGCTACTTATTGCTTTTTATTTTCGTAAGAATTTATTTGTTGAAAAAATTGGAATTTTTAACCACAGTAAAGCTTTATCGTGTGCGAAATTTCTCGTCGCAGGATATTTATTAAAAATATCAACAGCTTAAAATAAAATTAACGTAAATTTTTTTTTTTAATACTGGCCTTTAGCTTACATCCCATAAACACCCATAATTTTTTTTCTCTTTGAGCCACCGTCTGACCACTTGCTTGGTGTATCTACTAGCTGCGTCTGATGCGTTTTCTACTACAGCTCGTCATTACTTCGATTTGCTTAAAAAAAATTCCAATCATTTGGAAAAATTCCACCAGACGAGGAGAGTAATAAATTGCTCTTTAAAATCTGAAGATCACATTTACAGATACGCAAATTTTTTTTTTTATGATACTGTCGTTAATATACATCCCATAAACACCCATATTTTTTTTTCTCTTTGAGCCACCGTCTGACCACTTGCTTGGTGTATCTACTAGCTGCATCTGATGGGTTTTCTCCTTCGATTTGATTTAAAAAAATTCCAATCATTTGGAAAAATCCACTAGACAAGAAGAGTAATAAATTGCTCTTTAGAAACTGAATATCACATTGACGCACTTACAGATAAGGATTTAAAAATAGAAAACCAGAAACATTGCAGAAAAAACTATCGTAATTTTTTTTTTTAAGATACTCTCGTTATTTTACATCACATAAACACCCATATTTTTTTTTCTCTTTGAGCCACCGTCTGACCACTTGCTTGGTGTATCTACTAGCTGCATCTGATGGGTTTTCTACTTCTATTTGATTTAAAAAAATTCCAATCATTTGGAAAAATTCCACTAGACAAGAAGAGTAACAAATTGCTCTTTAGAAACTGAAGATCACATTGACGCACTTACAGATAAGGATCTAAAAATAGAAAACGAGAAGAGTCGAAGAAAAAATATTCTGTTGGCAGATTGGCGTACCGACCCTTCTCTCGCGTACTTACTAGCGAAATAGAAAGGACGAAAAAAAAATGGCACGAGGAAAATGTCGAGAGGGTTGGAATGAAGAGAGTTAGATCCGAAACGCAACCTCCCGAGTAACCGGACTCCCACGGGAGCAAGTGAGACATTCCCATTTCTATAGACACTCGTCGTCGTCATCCTCTTCACTCTTTTTCTCGCCTCTTCTCTCTCTCTCTCTCTCTCTCTCTCTCTGTCGTTACTTTCACTCTTACTCTTTCCCACTTTTTTTTTACCTCTACTTCACCTCACTCACTATTTTTTTTCTATATCCACTCATTTTATGCGAGACGAAACGAGACACGAAAGCGAAGAATTTCACATTTTCCATCCGCTCCCTCTCTCTCTCTCTCTCTCTCTCTCTCTCTCTCTCTCTCTCTCTCTCTCTCTCTCTCCCCCTCTCCCTCTCTCTCTCTCTCTCTCTCTCTCTCTCTCTCTCTCTCTCTCTCTCTCTCTCCCTTCTTCCCCCCTTCTAATGTACATTTATTCATCTTCGTCTCTCTTCCCTGGACAATCTCCATTGACTGTAATCCACGAAGCTTTTAGTCGAGTATCGCATAGTCGAAGAATCAAGCTGGATTCACGGACTCGCGATTGGTATGGCTCGAGGAGAACGAGGAGAAGGAGAAATCATCCAGCTAATGAGCCACGAGGAAAAGGGAGGGAGAGAGAGAGAGAGAGAGAGAGAAGGAACGAGAAATTATGAGTATCGAGAACGATTCTCGAGGCCAGTAAGCTTCGACTACCTTAAGGACCCGATGCATCGAAACAAAATGAACAATGGAAAGTTCATGCATTCAATTCAACAACTACTTGAAAATTCTGACGTATATTTTTAGCTCTTTGTGCTGTTAGCGAGCCACTCCAGAATCAAATATCCACTTTCTAAAGAAAAATTCTCCTCGAAATATCTCTATGATATTCACGATGATTTATATCTCTCCCAACTCTTAAGGCTGTAAATCTGAAGGGCTATATAATTGTTCTTGAAATATTTAAATGGTGGAAAATGGAGTCTGGCAGTCATTGCAAATATTTCATTTTCTCGTTGTGAATGTTTTCTTTAATTATTATTATTATTATTATTACTATTATTCTCTTATCTTTGTAGCTTGTATCTTTATCTGTATTGCTACGTGCATAAATGTAGATCAAAATGTATAGATGAGCCAGGAATCTCAAAGTTCAAGATTTATAGTGTGACTCGTAGACTGGTCTTTAATTATTATTATTATTATTATTATTCTCTCTCATGTTTGTAGTCTGCATCTTCATCTGTATTACTACGTGCATAAATGTAGATCAAAATGTATAGATGAGCCAGGAATCTCAAAGTTCAGGATTTATAGTGTGACTCGTAGACTGGTCTTTAATTATTATTATTATTATTATTATTATTATTATTATTATTCTCTCTCATCTTTGTAGTCTGCATCTTCATCTGTATTACTACGTGCATAAATGTAGATCGAAATGTATAGATGAGCCAGGAATCTCAAAGTTCAGGATTTATAGTGCGACTCGTAGACTGGTCTTTAATTATTATTATTATTATTATTATTATTATTATTATTCTCTCTCATCTTTGTAGTCTGCATCTTCATCTGTATTACTACGTGCATAAATGTAGATCGAAATGTATAGATGAGCCAGGAATCTCAAAGTTCAAGATTTATAGTGTGACTCGTAGACTGGTCTTTAATTATTATTATTATTATTATTATTATTATTATTATTATTCTCTCTCATCTTTGTAGTCTGCATCTTCATCTGTATTACTACGTGCATAAATGTAGATCGAAATGTATAGATGAGCCAGGAATCTCAAAGTTCAAGATTTATAGTGTGACTCGTAGACTGGTCTTTAATTATTATTATTATTATTATTATTATTATTATTATTATTATTCTCTCTCATCTTTGTAGTCTGCATCTTCATCTGTATTACTACGTGCATAAATGTAGATCAAAATGTATAGATGAGCCAGGAATCTCAAAGTTCAAGATTTATAGTGTGACTCGTAGACTGGTCTTTAATTATTATTATTATTATTATTATTATTATTATTATTATTCTCTCTCATCTTTGTAGTCTGCATCTTCATCTGTATTACTACGTGCATAAATGTAGATCAAAATGTATAGATGAGCCAGGAATCTCAAAGTTCAGGATTTATAGTGTGACTCGTAGACTGGTCTTTAATTATTATTATTATTATTATTATTATTATTATTATTATTCTCTCTCATCTTTGTAGTCTGCATCTTCATCTGTATTACTACGTGCATAAATGTAGATCAAAATGTATAGATGAGCCAGGAATCTCAAAGTTGAGGATTTATAGTGTGTATAATATTTAGGGTTAAATCCCCGGAAGGGACAAAGTGCGTGTGATGAGTGGAAGTGAGCAAGTGAGATGAGCGACTGACAACAGGCCGACTCGTCTAGTCGTCACTCTCGATTCCAGTGTGTATCTGTATGAGTTATTATATGTGTGTGAGTTATCATATGTGTGTTAGTTATAATATATGTGTGTGAGTTAGTGTGCGTGTGTGAGTTATCATATGTGTGTGAGTTATTATCTGTGGGTGAGTTAGCGTGGGTGTATGAGTTACTGTATGTGTGTGCGTGAGTTTATGTGAATAATAGAACACGCTGAATTGTTCAGTAACATCACACACGTTTAATCACCCCAATGCCCAAGCTCTACACACGCACACACACACACACACACACACACACACAAACTCTTCTCTCACCAACCGTTCCAAATCCTCTCGACAACCCTCTCGCTATAAATGCGATAATATCAAAACTATAATTCGCTTAGGTACGAATAATTATATGGATGTGGGCCAAGAGTTGTAACGCATTCGACGAAATTACATGATTATCACTATACAGATAAGCAGAAACGTTAAACGAGAAAGAAATATGAATTTTCTCTAAGGGAAATGACTAGAATATTTTACTAGTTAAATCAAATATTAATCTGTTTCTTTGTTTTACAAACAATAATATAAACAACAATAAAAATGCAACAATAATATTAATATTGTTTTAGAAACAATATTAAACATCAAATAAATTTGTAAGCTTTGAATTCGTTATACGTTAATTAAACGCCATTCGTTTTGAGATAAATACAGATTGAGGTTTGAGTAAATGTAATTGCAGTAACTTGCAAATTGGCCTGACAGATGAATATTGAAATTGATGAAAAATAATCATAATACTGTTATTATTATTATTTTATTATCACTAATATTACGAGCTATACGTGGAAATTAATTAGTGCAAAATTAAACGAATTTCATTCGAAACGAACAAATTCTGCTTGATACAAATAAGTCATGTAAATAATAAACATTTTCCCCAATTTAAATTTGATTGATAAATAACTCCTGGATTTTTCTCAATGCACTTGGACTCGTGAAAAAAAAAATCTCATTGTGATATTGACGATTTTACAAGGTCAATAAAAGACAGAAAAATCTTGGCGATAAGAATTCATAAATATTTGACAATTAGATTTTTTTCACAATGTCATGTCGGGTTATTTGACCTCAGGTCAACATAGACGTGGATTATACCGATAGGAAAAAAATTTTCTCGACATTATCGCGGTTGATGGTCGCAATTCGCGAGAAATAATCATGATTGTGGCAATGATCCAAGGTCACTCGTGTACGAACAATACGATCTGGAGGTCAACAGTCAACAAAGTAAGAAAAAAAAAAAAGAAAAAAAAAAGAAAAGCCAGAAACTTAAAGCCGAGTGTATTATCGGAGCAAGAAGTCTGTCGAAAGATCGTCTCGTACGTCATATCCTCTCGTCGATCAAGATGAAAGTATGGGGGAGCTTTTATCACACATCGAGATCGCATAAAAGGAAAAACGGAACGATCGACTCGCTTTTTCACGCTGAAAGAAAAAGGGAAAACGAGACACGCCCGAGGGTACAAAAGTGGGTGACGAAAAGGGCGACCGAGAGAGAGAGAGAGAGATCGTAAAATGAAAAAAAAAAAAAAGATCCTTTCCAAAGAAAGAGAGAAGTGATGGAAAGAGAGAGGGGAGGGATGAGAAAAGAAAAGAAAAAAAGAGGGAAGAGTTTCTACAGTGTTGGGTGGCGTCATGTGTGAGACCAACGAACATTTACGGGGCTCAACTTTCTCCCGCACACTTTTATCCCTCCCCTCTTTCACTTCCGCCCTTTCAAAAGAGAGAGAGAGAGAGAGAGAGAGAAGCCCTTAAAACTTGCAATCGTGCAACGACATCGAGAACTTGTTCGATGAAGAACTTTCTCTATCTCCCTCGAAGTATCAGAGAAAAATCTGCTTCGGTACTTTCTTGTTTTTGTTCATCCCCCAACTGCATATCCTGATGATGATCAGAAAGGAAAAAAAAAATTATCCGACTGGAAAATTTTTATTTTTATTTTTCAGGGTAAACATTCGGCTGAAAAATCTTCCCTTTTCTCTGGGTATTATTATTTTTATCAGTCTCGTATATTCTACGATATTCGTTCGTGCAGACTCGAACTCGGTTTAAATTTATTCTCTTGATTGGACGAGAGAAATCTCGAGAAAGACCAATCAGGATGCTACTGTGTTGAATTTCGTCAACAAGAAAAGTTTGACAATTTTTCCACGTTCCTCGCAAATATAAATTTATCTCTATTCTTTGTTTCTCGAACGATTCGATTTTGACGATATTTATTACATTCATTTCACTATCAATGTCTCTCGTATAGACGCAGAAAAAAATTATTGAGAAAAATTAAGTTTAACGTGATTATATTTATCGAGACGATAAGTGGCACAGATATAAATTTTTATCGATTTTTTATCTGTACGAAGAGCTTTTGTTTTTTCAGAATTTTTGTGTCACTCCCACGATCAATTTTAGTGAAATATTATAAAGGGGATATAATGAAGATTCTGTGGAAAAATTATTGATTCTATTGGCCTTTAATCCGACGAGGATAAAAGCAAAATGTCGCGATTTTTTTTTTTTTTTTTTTAACGTTTGATAAAAATAAATAAGAAATTTTTCACACAGATAGTAAACTTGTTTATAATAATGTTGGTAATTTTTAAAAAATCACAAATTAAAGCAGCATTAGCACGACAATAAAATTAGTAAATTAAAGCTTAAAGCAAGGATTGTGTAATTGTTGCAAATTTCCAGAATAAATCTTGAATTAAAAAATTTCAATCGAATTTATCAGATAAAACATAATAAAATCAATGATTTTTTTTTTTTTATTTTACTTAAATTGTCCTCAAATGATTTTTTACTGGAGCATTCAGTTAAAAAAAGCGTTAAAAAAAATCTTCATGGCTATATCAACGTTTTGTTGATATTCAAAATTTGGATTCGCCATCACTTTCACTTTTCGTGATAAGCAAAATATTGCTGAAAGAGTAAATTTAAAAAAAAGAAAAGTGCACAAAACCATGTTGGGTCAGGGTGCGATTAGGTTGAACTGTCATCAACAACGCCTCGTTTCATCTCACAATTTTTTTCCTCTCAGCCTAAAATATTACACCTTCCCAAACATATCAAATGCACTTTGACCCCAATTTCATGATTTTTTTTTTTTCCTACGCGCACGAAATTTGTTAATAAAAAAAAAATAAAAAATAAACGACGCACAAAAATACGAAAAGGAGGACTTTGTTTCACTCACCTATCCATATCTTCTCAGATGCAGCAGTCGCGGAGTGCCAGTTGAGCAGAAGAATTCCAATAGTGAGAAAAGTGATGATTCTCGTGGATGATCGATTCGCTCCACCCCCAGACATTTTTCTCATCGTTGAAAAAGTATCCCGATCTTCTTGAGCTTTTTCTTTATTATTTCGTGCACGTTTTAATGGAAATTTCGTTGATATCACGGAATTAATGATCGATGATAATAAACGAGAAACAGCACAAGACAAGGGTGAACACAGTTTTGACGAGCGTGGGGTTAACGTTGATAATGACAATCCGTTATCCGATGATTTATCCGAGATTAAATACGACGAGAACGACGACGTACCAGTCGCAGCGCGAACCGGGAGCAGCATCATCAGCGCTCCGTGGTCTGACACAAACTAGCTTTTACTACTTGCTGGCGTCAACTTGAGGGAGGGTTGAAGAGAGAGAGAGTGCGAGAGAGGGAGAGAGAGAGAGAGAGGGAGAGAGAGAGAGAGAGGGAGAGAGAGAGAGAGAAAAGGATCGAGAGAGACAGAGAGAGGGAGAGAAAAGGAGCGAGAGAGACAGAGAGAGGGAGAGCTAGGGGTAGTTTTGATGATGGTGGTAGTAGTGCCGTTACACTCCCAGTCTCAGCATCCATCCCCTATCGGCATATACTCTCTGGAATATACGAACTGCGTCCCAAAACCACCCTCCTGGACCACCTCGTCCTCTTTCACCCCAATTCATCCCCTCGCCCCTCGCCCTTTACTCGAGTTCTCTTCGTCGTTCTCGTCGCGCCGGCGAGATAGCGCGCCGACTCGGCTCGCCGCCCTTCTCGCGCTTCCCACCTCTCGCACTCTCAATCCCCTTTTACACTCTTCTCGCTTCAACCCCCTCATCTCACCATCCCCCGAGACTTTGCAAGGTGGCTGTACATGGACCTGTTCTGGTGGCTGCGAAAGCTTCTGGAGGGCGCTTAACGTTCATGTTGTAACGTTCGGGACGCATCGTTTTTTTTTTTTTTTTCAGGATATATATATATATAATGTGACAGTTTTTACTTGAAGAATAGGGGTGGTTTTGGTGTTACAACTGTCACGTGTTTCATCTGTCAATCGTGTGATGTGGCTTCAGGGGACTTAATTTTCTTCATTTTTTTTTTTCTCTCTTTTTCGTTTGTTGGATTTTCCTTTTTTTTTTTTTTTCTATTCTTCGGTGTTCACACAAATCAGTTTGTGGTGAACGCACCATTGTCTGATCCATCGGAGTCCATTTTTGAGATCGTCGTCCAAAAATTGAATCCAAACCCAAACCAAAATCAACCTCTATCTCACCTCGTACATTCTCCCAAATTATAATGGCTGACCCTGATGGCAGATGGCAGACATTTTCATCATTTAAGGCAGCCATCTTGGTTTTATTCGTGCTCCATGAATTCTTGGGTTTTATTCTCGGTACTATTCTCCTATATATATGTACCTTTGGTTTTGGGATTATGTACATATATATATATATACTGACATTCAACGACACACCACGAGAGTACATGCCAGTGGTTACACACACCGTGACCTTGACTCGTTTGTCTCCCCATTCACACATTTAGTGACTTCCATTGGCCAGTTAGTGGCTCGTAGAAATGTCTATATATGGGCTTCGAAAATTGCGAATGCCATACAACAATGACCTTGTCACCCACTCTGCTTATATATACATATACACACACATATATATATATATATATATATATATATATCGGAAGACGCTCAGATAACCCGATGATTACACTTCCACGTTAACCCGTCAAATCTCAATTATACGTAGACACATAGACAATAACACGGTAATGTACATTATAGTATATACGCTACGTACACGTTAATTCAAGGCGCCTTGGCTATGAGCAACGCAACTGAAAATCATGTGTACATACACCAATGGAGATTACACACGAGATTACTCGACGCACAATAACGTCGGATCGACAATGCACGGACGCATATATATATATATATATTTTACTACCGTGTAGGTATATATATATATATATATATATATATATATATATATGGGTGTGTGTGTGAGTGTGCAGACACATGTTGCTAATCACGTCGAGTCTAGCACCTCCAGACCTTTGTCGTATCTGACTTTCATAATTGGTTCATTACAGGGATCGTTCCTGTTATTATAACGCTCGGTACGAAATCCTTAATTAATGTAATTACTCACGTGCAATAATGTCTCAGATTACGAGTGTCGAGCATTGACCCGTGTGAGAAACAACTACATGTCTCTTGGGACTGATTTTAGTAATACGTTTACGTGTGTCGAACAACCACCAATTCTCGATACTTTTGATAGGGAAAGTCAAAATACGAAAGGGTCAACACTATTTCGTACAGTGCAGGGGTGAAAAAAAAAACCTCATAACTTGCTCGTCACTGGTAATAATTTATAAGACTTCCCTCGGGATCTAAACGAGACAACTAAATGTCTCTTGAGACTGATTTTAGTAATACGTTTACGTCACTTGTTAATGTTACTACAAAATACAAAAATGTATTTATATATATATATAATACCTATAGCTACAAAACTTATCTGCGATCACTACTATACAAATTACAGTATAAAATTTCGTACAGTACATGGGTGAAAAAAAAAACCTCAAAACTTGCTCGTCACTTGTAATAATTTCTAAGACTTCCCTCGGGATCTAAACGAGACAACTACATGTCTCTTGGGACTGATTTTAGTAATACGTTTACGTGTGTCGAACAAGCACCAAATTTCGATACTTTTGATAGGGAAAGTCAAAATACGAAAGGGTCAACACTATTTCGTACAGTGTAGGGGTGAAAAAAAAACCTCAAAACTTGCTCGTCACTTGTAATAATTTATAAGACTTCCCTCGGGATCTAAACGAGACAACTAAATGTCTCTTGAGACTAATTTTAGTAATAAGTTTTTAGTAATACGAAAAGGTCAACACTCAAGCTACAAAAACTTGTTAATGTCACTACAAAATACAAAAAAATATATATATATATATTTTTTTTTTGTACCACCAAATTTTGATACTTTAGGGAAAGTGATGGTTTCTCGGGTGTTATGGAAATTTTTGTAAAATTGCCCAGTATGGCCAAAAGCCAAGAATTGAATTAAAACAGAAGCAGATTTGGAATCGATTGTGAAAATACGAAAGGGTCAACACTGAAGCTACTTAAATGTATTTATATATATATATATATATATAGCTACAAGACATGTCTGCGATCACTATTATACAAATTACAGTATAATATTTCGTACAGCACATGGGTGAAAAAAAAAAAAACCTCAAAACTTGGTCGTCACTTGTAATAATTTATAAAACATCCCTCGGGATCTAAACGAGAGGATTTCCATGAACCGTTAGCTTATTCAAGATTCCTGTGAATATCAAAGTGCTTCGCTTCGTCCTCTACTTTATATATATTTATCGCGGTAAAGTATCCACTAACTATATACCATATATTTATATATATATATATATATGTATATATATACACCTTGAAAGCAAAGTTTGTATCTCGTGCACGAACCTATAACTTTTTAGAACCTACGCCACCTCCCATATTCTCCCTTCCCGTTCCATCCAGCCATCAACCCGATTCCCATCTCTATTTTTTTCTCTGTTCGTCGACTTTGCTATCAATAAAACTCTTTGAAAGGAGTGAGCTACAGCTTTTTCTTTTTCTTATTTTTTTTTTTTTCAATGGGATTTTCCTTATCCTTAAGGGAAACGCGTAAATAAAATAAATCCCTTAGGCTCTATTCGCGAGCCTAGAGGGTGGAGAGAAGGAAAAGAATCGGGCACAGACCATAAGCCACGAAGGGTTTCATATTGTGATACACATATCGAGTGAAGAATACCAACGGACTATTTTTTTTCTTTTTTTTTTTTTCAAACTCATACCGATTTTTCTTTAATCTCGAATCGGCGATATATGATATTTCTAAATAAATTCACGTATAACCTAAAATATAAAAAAAAAAAATTGCGATTTTACCCTTAAAAGAGTTTAATAGAAAAAAAATCAATAAATTGGTGAGATTTAAATGTAATAAAATTTTTAAAAATTTGATAAGATTGTTTAAGTTCGAAATTAAGCAAGTTTAAGGCTTCTGAACAATGCAAAATGTGTAATTTAATTTTTTTTAATGCTCATCGAAGACAATAAAAAATATTTACTTATGAAGCAAAAAGTTGATTTTTTTTTATTTGTACATTTTTTCGTCGATGTTATGACAAATCACAATTATTTTCTATCCTAACTTTCTGTTCGTTATACTCAGGAAATTCTATCGAATATACTTAGGAAATTCAATCAGTCATTCAATCGAGCATGCTCAGAAAATTCAATCGGTTCGTGATCCATGAAAAATGTTTTTTTATTTATTTTTTTTTCGCCAACTCGTCGTGGCATAAATTCACCAACAGCCTCGTTATAGTTTCACCAGAGCCTGAGACTGTGAGAGTATAACTTTGCTTTTGGTTTTTTGCTGTTACAGCCTCCTGGTAAAGCTAAAATCACCGAAGGGTGGAAATATAGGGGGGTAGTTGACCGAAGCCAATTAATAATCCACAGGGCCAATGTAGCGTATTTGCAAAATGGCAGGCTGAGCAGAGGTAGAGGCTTGAGAAAACTTTGACTCTGTACTTTTCTTTTCTCTCGTGAATTATTGAACATACCAAAAACTTTAAGTACAAAGATGAGCTTAGTGGAAAATTTGGCCATTTTCCTCGAGCTCGAATACAGCCAGTATTAAAAAATTTAATCCTCATGTTTTTTTTCTATTTTTTCCAAAATGATTAAAATTTCAAAAATTACCATTAAAATATTTTCAATAATTCTTCTATTTTATTATTATTTTATTTAATTTAAAAAAAAAATATTTGTGTATAAAAATTAGAATTTTTTATTCCAGTAAGAATTACGAAATAACAGATTTTGCCTCAATAAAAAAAAAAAAAACAAAAAATGAAAATTATCATCTCAATAATTATGCAATATGGGATGAAAGTTTTTGTTGGACCGGAAGTGAAAAACTTGGTCGGAATATTTGATTAAAATGACGGAAGTTACGAGTATACTCTTATCTTGAGATTTGTTTTTTTTTTTTTTTCTCTCATACAACAAAATTTTCTTCGTGAGAAAGGAAAAATTGTGATTTTGCTGGAAACGCGACCGTGAAAAACTCGTCGTAGAAAACAAAAACAAAAAAGAGCAATCAATTTTATATATAATAAAAAAAAAACGCGATTGCTAGCTATTCGCGTACAGCTGCATCTCTCGCAAAACTCGTTCACGTTGCATGTGTCATCTGCACATGTGTGTGTGTGTGTGTGTGTGTGTGTGTGTGTGTGTGTGTGTCTATGTGTGTGTGTGGTGCGATTACGGCGCAGATCCGGTTGAAGAAACAGCGCGCGTCGTGGCTCGGCGTGTGCACACGGGACGACGTTCGTTTCAAGCACGAATGGCTGTTATCTTTTTTGGCCACTGCAGTGTGCAGAAAGAGAGAGAGAGAGAGAGCGAGAGAGAGAGAGAGAGCGAGAGAGAGAGAGAGAGCGAGAGAGAGAGAGAGAGAGAGAGAGAGAGAGAGAGAAAGAGAGAGAGAGGGGGGGGGAGGGAAGAGAGAGCGAGAGAGAGAGAGAGAGAGAGAAAGAGAGAGAGAGAGAAAGAGAGAGAGAGAGAGAGAGAGAGAGAGAGAAAATGGCTCCGTGAGAAGGCTTGTAAAACAAATGCTTGATCGTAAAGTTCGCGTCAGATTTCGCGACGTTTTCTTGTATAAAATGGTTTAGCTACGTGATCGTGGCGTCAAACCCGTTTATTTCGTCACAGTATATATAGCACCGTTGAGATTCACATAATCACATAGAATTGCTGCGAAGGACGCCATATTGTTGGGCATATGGCGCGCGGTTATATTCTTTGTGCAGAGAAGTGTTTCGTCAATTCGAGGAGATCGCGTGAGAATAAAAAGCGAACTCTCGCGTTTACGTGACAGTAAAACCGAATGTATAATGATAAGGAAAATAAAAAAATAGTGTCAAGGAACTTGACATGACTTGTATATATATATATATATATCTATATATCTATATATCTAACTATCTATATATCTATATATATATATATATATATATATATATATATATATATATATATATATATCAATGGCGAAGCTGTAAAATCGTCAAAAATGACCGGTAAATCGAACTTAATGAATTTAGCCCATATAGGGTGAGAGTTCAGCATCGATAAATGGGCAGAGCCCAGTAAATGACCACTTGACGCAAAGTATATCTGTATATATAGTGATTTTAATACAGGTGTTCATTCACTGGTGCTGAATCTTAAGCGTTCATTCATTGGTGCACTCACCCTTAACATTTATATACTCAAATGAAGGGGCTTTTATAGCATTCTTTATCGACACTCCGCGAGTTATTTCAGCGAATAAAAGCTGAAAAGTTGATTCGTGGCTATCTTAATAAAAGTCTCATGCAAGAACTATATATATATATATATATATACATCGTGAACAATTCAGTCAAATATAATTCAATATTGTTCATTTTGCCATTTCTCTTGTCCCAACGAAATACACGCAGACTCGAATGTTCCATTCATCTTTAAACAATCTACCTCATTATTAACGCTAATTGCCTGTAAATTCATATACTCGATTCAAGAGAAATAATCCAAAGCATATCGTATGTATATAATATATATATATATATATATAGTGATTTTGAGGGGAAGAAATTTACGCTATATATTGCCATATCGGCCTCGGT